>MJUT01001373.1:632207-644163 GCA_002080005.1 Gigantidas platifrons | reverse complement strand
ACTTATGGCATATGAATCATATTCTCTGGGAGTTCCGGTCAGTGCCATGTCAATATGTGGATCTTCAGACCTATATAAAAACAATTTAAATTTCGAAATTAAAGATTTATACAATTGACTTGCATTATGTCTGTCTTGCTAAATATATACTTAATGCATATCAATTTTGCAAAAAAAGTATTCTAATTGGTTATATTGCAGTCACATGGAATGTTTTACCATGGTATAATGATTAGCAGTTTTGAGAGTTTTGAGAGAGTTATGTCCCCTTTAAGAATATGAACAAATAGTGGAGATTAACTGTATCTCTCACCTGATTTCCTAGTGGCTGCAGGTTAGTATTTGATTTGACAAAAGGAATCTAGAAAAATATTTCAAATTTTCTATTTTTAGTAACAGTAGTGGCCATGTTTGTTGGCGGTTGGGGTCATCAACCATAATTCTTAAAGGGGATTTTATTCACAAACAATTTCTTCTTTTAAAACATCAGTAGTTTTTCCCAAAATGCAGCTACATATGATGCTCTACAATAGTCCTGAATTTCATGACTTACTGTAGCTCTTTTTTAATTTGGATTTTTGTTGTTCGTTTTGCTACACGTGTAGCAAAAAAAACTAGAGGCTCTGGAGAGCCTGTAATCGCTCACCTGGTAATAATTGGCAGGGTAAATCCTTAGGAACGTGAAGTCTCACAAAGATTCATATTTTCTTGCAACTTAAGACACAATTTCCTTACTATTGAATGTGTGCTCCATAAATTCTGAAAACCTAAAGTCAAAATTAAAATCTCCCATGGTAAGTATATTAGACTGCTTAAGTTTTAATTCTTGAAGAAGGTTATCAACAAGCATATTTTTCAAGTCTTTCTGTTTGCAGATAGGAGCAGCATAGAACAAATCAAGTCAACTGGCTTGGTACTTTCTGAGAAGAACAACTCAGTACAAATTCCCATTGGGTCTTGTAGGCTTCTATGTTAAACTTTGTTCGTCTATGGCGGCCATCTCGAATTTCCAATCGGAACCAAATTTACAATTTAGGTAGAGGACCATCCATAGATCATTCACACCAGAAAACAAATTCAATTGAATCAGTAGTTTCTGACCAGAAGATTTTTTAAAGATTGATGAATCAGAAAACATTATCTACCCCTGGCAGCCATGTTTAATTACCGATCAGCACCAAAATTACAATTCTGGTAAAGGACCTACCGGTATGTTAAACTTCATCCGTCAATGGAGATCACCTTGAATTTCCAATCTGCACCAAAATAATAGATCCGGTGTAGAACCATCCAAGTAACATTCATATAATGCAAAATATTCAATTTGTTGAGTAGTTTCTCACAAAAAGGTTTTTCAATGAAATTCCCATACAGTCCAATGGTCTGCTGATGGCGGCCATCTTGGATGGAGGTCTGGGTCACTGGATATAATTTTGAAAGTTGACCATTTAAGTACCATTCATGCCATGTTTGCTTTAAATTGGCTAACTGGTTTCAGAGGAAAAAAAATTTAAACATTTTTCCCATACGGTCCTATGTTAAAACTATGTTCACTGACGGTGGCCATCTTGGATGGAGGTCGGGGTCACAGGACATAATTTTAAAAGTTCACCACCTAAGGACCATTCATGCTATGTTTGATTTAGATTGGCTTACTGGTTTCAGAGGAAAAAAAATTTAAACATTTTTCCCATGTTCTATGTTAAATTAAGTCGAGTCATGGCGGCCATCTTGGATATGCGATCCGCACAAAAATAACAAATTTCGTAGAGGACCATCCAGTCATCATTTCTATAATGTTACAATTCCATCGGCTGAGTAGTTTCTGACAAGAAGATTTTCAAAGTTTCAACCAATCAGAACACATTATTGGCCCTGGTGGCCATGTTGGATTTCCGATCTGCACCAAAATAACAAATTTAGTAGAGGACCTCCCAATGAACATTTCTGCCAAATTTGGTCCAAATCAGTTCAGTGGTTTCAAAGAAGAAGAAAGTATGAAAAGTTTACAGACGCGGACGACGACGGACGCAAAGTGATGACAAAAGCTCACATGACCCTTTGGGTCAGGTGAGCTAAAAATCCATACAAAAAAAGAACACATGGTAAGTCATGAATTTCAGGACTAGCTCTACAAGTAAAGAATTTCGTTTATTTCAACCTTTAACTATGCTTCTGCAACAGTAGTTTACATTTCCTTGAAGTCTATCAGGGAGCAACCATTTGATTTTTATGGAGGGACAAGGAAGTGATCTTGGATCCTGAATTTTTTTTTTCGCAGAATTTTTGGACCTGAATTTTTTTTTCCCACACAGTGCGCAATTTTTTCTTCAAATTCGCACAAAATTTTTTTTCCCCAAGTCCGATCCTGCCTTATTTTTCTGGCCAGTTTTTGATCCTGCCTTTTTATTTCACCAAAATTTGGAGCCTGGATTTTTATTTAAAATTCCTTCCTTGCCTCCCCATAAAAATTAAATGGTCGTTCCCTAACTTGCATTTTTCCATATTCTTTGCAAAAACACATTTCCTGGTGTAAGTGTGAAATGGAACTAAATTTGTGCCAAGTCTGATTTTGTGAAAAGAGTAAGTGAACGGATAAAAAAAGTTAAAATAATGTTACGATTTGAGAGTGTAAACAAAGTGTTTTCTTTGTTCAGACTTATGATCCGTTCTACATTACGTGTATTCTAATCTTTACTACGGATTAAAGATTAACCAAACAGCAATTTATGAGCCGTCAGTTAATGCTACATACGACCAGAAAATGCGATTTTACATCCACTGGTCTGCAAAATCATCGCCAGTTGACAACGAAAACATTGGTCGCCACGTTTCTTTCTACGTAATCATAAACATAAATGTTTATTTATCACAGATCTGCTGGTTTTATTTCTCTATAAGAACAAAGAAACATCCAAAGCAATGAATTTTAGGCATAACTGTGCACCTACATGACCTACCGACAACAAAATTTTCGATGGGGAGTTATCGTTCTTGTCATATAATAACGGTAATACAGTCAAACCTGTCTTAACGGTCACCTTTATATAATGGTCACCTGCTCATAACGGTCGCTTTCGTGCTCTCCCTCTGCATTTTACTATATATTTTAATTCGATATAGCGGTCACCTGTACAATGTGGTCAGCGGTCACCATTTATAAGTAATTTTCAGCGTTAAACCTTTGTATAACGGTAAATTTTATTGTAAAAATGATACCGGAAGTGATTTCGGAAGATCGGTATTTTTCTCAAATGTACCAAAAATCCCGAGGTGTTACAAAATATATTGTCTAATTTAATTAACTGAATAAAAAAACACCATGCATTTTGTGAATGGTAAATTACATAAAAGACAATTTATCCCCGGGCGTTATTGGAGATTTTTATTCATTACGGCGAGAATAGAAATTCACTCAACAAAAATATTTTGTATCTAGTGCATCATGTCCAAATCATCAACATCCGTAAATAGACCAAGCTTTGAAATTTGACAATAAAGTGAAACGATAAATCATTGTGATGTTGGGAAAAGTTGTTGGGCTGTGGGCGAGGAGATGGAGGTTGGTCATACCCAGATAATGAACATTCTTTAAAGAAAACGTGAGATTCTTGACGATTTTGAAAACATTACAACATTCCCAGTTCAACATCGTGTTACTGGAAATTGTACTTTTGTTTATTAAATATCTTTATTTATTTATTTGTATGTTTTATTCAAATCATATCATATTGAGATAATTTCATCAACAATCAATGTAAACCAGAGTAAAATTACGACAGGAACAAAATAACAAGTAAAACATTATTAAAAACATAAGATGTAACGAAAAAGGTTTATTTACAACTAACAAAACCCTTCATATAAAGGTCACCTGTACATAGCGGTCATTTTGTCAATCTCCCCCAGGTGACCACTATAGACAGGTTTGACTGTATATATTACGGATTTCGGCAAATAAAACGAAACGTTACTTTTGACGGCTAATACGTGCAAACTTGGTAAGAAGAATACAATGATTCACAAAGAGTTCTCATTCAATCAGTTCAGTGATTTTACAGAACTATATTTTAACACATATTTCCCATAGACTCCTATGTTAAACTATGTCATGCAGGGTCCAATGTTGAACTATGTCCTGCAGTGGTGGCCATTTTGGATAGGCAAAAAAAACCTTAAAGTTTGTAGAGGACCATCCAAGGAACATTTCTGCAAAAGATCATTTTCACTGATGCCATGGTTTCTGAGAAGAAGATCTTTATACATATTTCCCATAGGGTCCAATGTTAAACTTTGTCCAACGGTGGTGGCCATCTTGGATTCAGCATCTGCACCAACAACATTTTTTTGTAGAAGACTATCCAAGGAAAGGATCATTTTCATTGACATTGTGGTTTCTGAGAAGATCTTTGAAGGTATTTCCCATAGGGTTAAATGTTCAACTTTGTCCCGCAGTGACGGCCATTTTGGACTTCAGATGAGCACCAAAAACATAATTTTGGTAGAGGACCATCCAAGGAACATTTCTGCAAGAGATCATTTTTACTGACATTGTGGCTTCTGAGAAGAAGATCTTTGAAGGTATTTACCATAGGGTCTAATGTTAAACTTCATCCTGCTGTGGTGGCCATCTTGGATTTTGGATCTGCACCAAAACATAATTTTGGTAGAGGACCACCCAAGGATCCTTCACACCATAAAACAATTCCATTGGCTGTGTAGTTTCTGACAAGAAGATCTTTGAAAATTGAGCCAATCAAAACACATTATTGGCCCTGACCGCCATGTTGAATTCCTGATCGAAACAAAAAACCTACTTTTATAAAGGACCTCCTGATGCACATTCCTGCCAAGTTTGGTTCCATTTGGCTCAGTGGTTTCTGAGGAGAAGATAGAAATGTGAAAAGCTAATGATGGATGACGACGACGACGATGGCTGCCAAGTGATGACAATAGCTAAAAATTTCATATGAAAACAAAAAATGGCAGACACAGATGGTCAAGCTGTTTTTGTTTGTTCACACTATGAAAACAACAAAGCAAAACGATAAAAACCTAGATAGCTGCTTGAGACAGACATAAACAAATTAGGCAGCGTTAATTCCAAACAGTTTTTTTTTTATTTACATCAAATAGTAAATATTAAAACTAATCATAGTATCCTCCGACGAATGTTTTTTTTTAGCAAAAGGTGAATCCTGCAAATCGCAAAACCAAAATCTGATTTTTAAAACAATACAATCTAAAAAAAATTGCTTCATTGTAAGGTTAATGAGTGAAAAAAAAAAAAAAGATGCGACCACAATTCCCCCCCACAAAAAGTAGTTCTTTCACAACAATCCAATGATTTGTCATATACAAATGTATGGCTTCACTTTTTTGAAGAAAATAGTTACGTAAAACATAACAGCTTGGATTCAGACTTGAGGGGAATATTGTTAAAGGGGCATTATCTGCCAAAATCGTAAATTTTTGTTACCCATAAAAACTATCAGATATGATTGATGCCTCAATAAAACGTGTTTCTGTAACTTATAAATGTTATGAAATGTACGTGCATCGGGAAAAAAGGTGCAACTGCTCATGTTTTGAGATCGATCAAGAAATGGACGCCATCTTATTAATTATCGGCATTGTTTACGGAGTTTGTCGAATCGACATTAAATCAGTACAACAATGCACTTATTTCTTATTTTCTGTGAATCTGCTTTTAGTCGGCGTTAATTACGGACAAAGAACCATGCAAGTTTGCCGTTAATAAGCGACAAAATACAAATTATTCGTTTTTACCTGTCACTAGTAAGGTCAGTTGCATACGCAGAAAGTGAGGTCAAATTATTTGCTTGCAAGGAAATAATAAATCGATGGCAATTTTCGTTCTCAATAGGCTAAAAGTGGTACGATAACCTGTTTAATGTGAAATATTTACCTTTATTTCATCATTTTCAAGGCATTTACCAATTTCCAAAACATTTTTTATTTTTGTCAAAATCGTAGCTAATGCCCCTTTAAGTTTTTGTAAACACACATTAATGACAAAAATAAAACATGAAACCCCACTGAACTAATAGAAGAACAAACGAAGCAACCTACCTATTTACGTGGAAATCATAGCAGACATCACAACATGGGATCAAACACGTGATGACATGTAACTGTACAAATTAAACAAGAACCCCACTAAATGTCAGTGTTTGGGAGCGAACTTGAATATTCAGATAGTGTAAAAACAGTTTCTGCTCCATCAGGGGCACATGTCTTATTATTCATATTGTAACGATAAACGCTATGTCCTGCTTGAGCTGTCCCAGATTTCCGAACAACACTAAAATGCAAAGGTTGAAGGGGAAACTCCTAAAAGCTATCATAAAAATCTCTTGCGACTGAGTGGTGTTTGCTTAACGTCTAGGAAGCGATGTATTAGCTATATCATAGCGAGAAATGATAATGTTTATGAGTTGATGATGCCTGCTTCGTATTAGACTAGAGCTCTCTGGGCTGGACTGTAACAGGTTGGAAACTGAAACAACAGTCTACATGTACAACGTGAACCGGTGAACATATCGCTCTACTCTGACGCATTCCGAGTCAATCATACTTTGCTCTCATTCCTTCATATTATTTCACAAAATATGATAACGCTACTTATATTAGTAGCCATGGACATAGTTAACATAGCCTTTCGCGGAGCTTACATTACTGAAATGCCTGAACCATGCCAGGAAAGTGAGCGGTCATGTATATGTGTGTCAAGAGTACCGATTTTGCCTCTTTCTACGATTTTTCAAATGGATGTTGAAGCTGTTCTGACAGTGTGGTATTTTCAGTCTTTCATTTTATTTTTGCCATAAAATTATATACCACCTACACTTTGTTTTGTGGTAAGGTCTTAGTTTTCTTTGTTGTATTGTGCTTCGTTGTCTTGTTTGTCTTCGTTCTGTGTCTTGTTTGCCCAAAGATGCCAGTGCCTCTGGATTATCCAATCTTTATTTCCTCTTCGGTTTTCTATAACGTTTACTGTAGAGTAAAACTTCTACTTTTTGCCATTGAATATTTTATTTTACTTTTATTTCATCTCTCTAATCGCCTGAAAATCATATTTCACAATTGTTGTTGTGTGGTCCGAAACACTAACAGGACCTCCTTTGGAATAAAGCTTTTGATTGCTATCTTTGGCCGATAACATTTCCAAAATCCTATAGAAAGATCGTTGAAAGAAGCACAATACGTTCATATTGTTTGGATTTCCGATATTGAGCGTACCTGGTGAAGGTTATTCCAGAAACACGTCGTGTGCACTAAATTTGATATCTACGTTTTTATTGATACCCCGAACACAAATATATAGTTCTATGTTGATATCCTAAATATGTTTTTGCATTTTATCCTGCAATGACAGCATTTACCGACCCATATAGCCTGCCCAATATTTTTTTCGATATTGGTCAGTTATAAATAGAATTAAATTTTATATTTGGTAAACTCATCGGGGCACATTTGGGGAAATTGTTTTCAAATACATACACAAAATTATTTCAAATACTTTTATCATCGTCCAGTAAACGTTTATTTACGATTTAAAATTGCAGGATAAATACAATACATGTGCACTGTCGAAGCATATAGGTAAATATGTGTATTCGGCGCGAAACGTGGGAAAAGGCTCGGCGCTCGCCTTTTCTCCCGTTTCTAAGCCTCATACACATATTACCTGTATGCTTCGACAGTGCACAAGTATTGTATATTTATCGGGTCCACTGAGACCGCTGTCATTTTTCAACTCTGTATACCATCCTACCGCATGACAAAACCTGCTTAAAAGAAACCATTCACAAAGCTTTCAGTCATAGAAAGGATGGCTCAAAATTTGTTGTATTAGGCTACATTTCCACATATTTTTCAAACAAAATTCAAAAAGATAAAACATGCTACTCCGTGGCATAATCTCATTAGCACATGCGCTGGTGAATGTGACTGACTTTTCAATTGGCAGCATAAATTGTAACCCGAATAATGCCGATAGAGGGCACAGTATTATTCGAGTTACATAAATTGTGTGCGACATTTTCCACCAGCGTAAATATAAATTATCGTCTTCCAATCAAAGTATACTACGTACCATATTTGTACTCTTAGACATATCAGAATCGAAAGAAATCATGGAAGCCAGAATGTGTTTTGAGTTTTAACATGGATTGGCAGATATTAGTAAATTTTATCCCTCGCTTCTAGCTCGGGATAAAATACTAATATCCGCCAATCCATGTTAAAACTCCCAACACATTCTGGCTTCGATGATTTATTTCTTACTTATATTTATATTTGTTACACAAAACAATTTTATAATATAGAAAACTGTTTCGTCCCTGCCAAGGGTACTCGTCAGGTGGCTTAAAGGCTACCACTACAGTTTTTTTTTTTTATTTCTTTTTCAATTTTACTTTTTTTTTTTTTCTTTTTTTATTTATTTTATAATTGTTAGTGATGCTTTCAATATAAGTTTAAAACTGAAAATGAAAGTGTCTAATTTAGACTTCATTATAAATCATTTGGTAAGAAGCCATACATAAGAGAAGCCATGAAGAGTAAACCCCCTATAAACTTTCCATTTCCTGCATTCAGAATCATTCTGTCTCACATATGAATGAACTTTAAAACATTTATTGTTTCAAGCTGGCCACTTTTATTACCCTTTTCCTTCTTATGAACACATTTATTGGGGATATGTTGTATTAGCAAGTTAAATTTCTTAATTGACCACCTGTCAGCCAGGTGTAGTTACCTGTTGCAATCACACATTTTGAATTAAATAAATCTTTATGTAATTATAAATATATTTAGTACTGCACCTGAAAACCTGAAAATGTGCCGTAAATAGATTTCATTAGTATTTCAGTGATGTTTTAAGATATTCAACAGATTAATACAGCAATAAAAATTTAAATTGGGACTTCAAATGAAAATTTTAATCATTTTAGATATGAACAAGAGGCTCCCAGGAGCCTGTAATCGCTCACCTGGATCAAAGCTGCTTTCAATAACAACGCAACGGCACTGTGGTGGCCATCTTGGTGGGAGAGCGTGACTGCCGGACACAATTTTGGAAAAGGACCATCAAATGAATATTCCATCAAAGTTTGGTTCTAATTGAGTTACTGGTTCCAGACAAGATGGTTTTTATGTGAATTTCCCTTATGGTCCTATATTAAGTTGTGCAGCCATCTTGGTCAGAGGGCGGGACCACCAGACACAATTTTGGAAGAGGACCATCCAATGAATATTTGATCAAAGTCTGGTTCCAATTGAGCAACTGGTTCCAGACAAGAAGATTTTTATGTGAATTTACCATAGGGTCCTATGTTAAGAAATTTCCCATAGGGTCCTATGTTAAATTAAGTTTGGCTCTGGTGGCCATCTTGGTCGGAGGTCTGAAATGCCGGATGCAATTTTGAAAGGGGACCACCCAAAGATCATTTCAGCAAAGTTTGGTTGAGATTGGCTCAGTAGTTTCAGAGGAGAAGATTTTTTTTCAATTGCATCCCCCTTTTTTCCACTTTTAGCTTGACGGCCATCTTGATCGGAATCACCAGACACAATTTTGGAAGGGGGCCATCCAAGGACTATTCCACCAGAGTTTGGTTGCAATTGGCCGAGTGGTTTCTGAGGAGAAGATTTTTATGTGAATTTCCCATAGGGTCCTATGTTAAATTAAGTTCAGCTGTGGGGGCCATCTTGGTCGGAGGTCTGAAATGCTGGACAGAGGAGAAGATTAAAATGTGAAAAGCTTACGACTACGACGACGGATGAAACCTGATGGCAAAAGCTCACATGGCCTTTGGCCAGGTGAGCTAAAAAGAACAAAATTGACAATTTTTTACTTAAAATAATAGTATTGACCACTTAAGGAGTATTGACCGGGACGGTTAAAACCGCCCAACCTTGTAATAAACGATGAAATTTCATAAAGTACTGCGTTGACTACTATTATACCTATTTTGTCCCAGTATTGTTAAACATGCTGTTATAGTGACAACCGGAACCTTTTAAACATGCTGTTATAGTGACAACCGGAACCTTTTAACTGTAATGGAAGCGGGATGTTTGGCACCGTAAAATCTGATTCAACCCACCATTTCTTTGGAAATGCCTGTACCAAGTCAGGGCCATTGAGGTTTTCCCAGTTTTCCGGTTGTTGACTGATTTTGTCTGTTGATTTATGAGTTTTACCTTTCCCTTTGGAAGATTGCTCGATGTTCGGTAATTTTGTTATTACCCTTATTTGCAAAATGAATTTTGCCAACATTAATACATGTAGAAACTTACGGATTTTCAGACATTAAAGAACAAACAGTTTTCTGTGTGCCATTTTTCGTACATTCATAATCTACAAAATAAAATGTATAGTTTTAGGATCAACAACGAAATTCCGAATTACAAAATCCGTCTCTGTGCTCAACTCTGGAGCATCTGAGTTCGCATACGGGTTTTGGTGGGGTTCGATGTCGTTCATTTTGTTCAAATAGATGTATTCACGGTTTTCGTTTCTGTGTTGTGATGTCCTCTATGACTTCCGGGTGAATACGATATTCGGTTATTTTACTCCCATTGTGTTTAGTCCATATTTATGTTACATTGTATTTGTAAATATTTACATAAACTGGTGCCCAACACGATGTCCAAATCAGATTGGGTCGTTCTAAGAGTAACACCACTGTTGCCACCCTCAGGTTCGTAATATGCAGTATTAAGCTTTCTATGTGTAGTGTGTCTTTCTGTCCTTTTTCTTTTCACTAATGCATTTTCTGTCTTTACTGGATGTCCGACTTCTGATTACCCTTTTCGGTATCATCAAACATTTGATATATCAAAACAAAATCTAATATTATGAAATGCTTAGGAAGACTTTGAAGAATCTGTAAATCGAAGAAGTATAGAACAACGCTACATTAAAAAAAAAAAATTCCAAAGCTAGGACATGGAATTCCTCTGTTCAATGATTTGATGTGAGAGGTGGTTGTTCGTTTAGTTAATGTTGATGGAATTCTAAAACATTACTGTTTACACTTCTGTTCATAAAAAGCAAACCAATGACCATGCGAACAAGGACAAACAATAATCTACAAAACACTACACATAAAACTAAAATCGACCAACTCAAGCCCCATTAAACACCGGGGGTGAGGTCAGATGCTCCTGAAGGGTAAATGTATTATAAACAAGATTGCAACATGTAGCCATGTGTCCCACGCCGCAATAGAAAGAGGTGTAATGTGAGTGTAATGTTATCCATGTGATATATTTATAAAATCGAGAAAGCATCCGAGATGCAACAGCCGAGTTGCAAGTCAAAATCTTGGGGCATTTAATTTGCCTAGTCACCTTGATCATAAATATATATGGCTTAGGGGTGGGGATCTCAACCATAAGAAAGTTCACTTCAGGTAGGGGGTGGGGTATGACCCCTGTGGCCTTAGCTATAAGGCATTTAATTTGCCTAGTCACCCTGATCATAAATATAAATGGTTTAGGGGTGGGAATCTCAACCATTAAAAAGTTCACTTCAGGTAGGGGGTGGGATATGACCCTGCAGGGCCTGAGATATAAGGCATTTAATTTGCCTAGTCACCCTGATCATAAATATATATGGTTTAGGGGTGGGGATCTCAACCATTAAAAAGTTCACTTCAGGTAGGGAGTGGGGTATGACCCCTGGGGCCTGATATATAAGGATATCAATTTGCCTAGTTACCCTAATCGTAAATATATATGGCTTAGGGGTGGGGATCTCAACCATTAAAAAGTTCACTTCAGCTAGGGGGTGGGGTATGACCCCTGGGGCTTTAGCTATAAGGCATTTAATTTGCCTAGTCACCCTGATCATAAATATAAATGGTGTAGGGGTGGGGATCTCAACCATTAAAAAGTTCACTTCAGGTAGGGGGTGGGGTATGACCCC
>MJUT01001373.1:604601-619123 GCA_002080005.1 Gigantidas platifrons | reverse complement strand
TAGCAACACAAAATCAAGGTACTGGCATAAAGGTTCTTTCCTGTTACCATGGTACACATTTTTTAAAGTGATTTATGTCAACCATAATAACATAGAAAACAAATAATTATGTTGTTATATGTTACTAGAAGCAATATAATTACAAAAAATGTGTGATACTGGTAATTCACACATTTTCATGAAACACGCAAATAACATGGATGAATAATGTTGGTTACAAACCACTGCATTTTCATTGCAAAACATATCTTGTACACACTATGCGATTATATATTGCGAAATCAGATTTGAGAATCATGTAAAAGACAATGAGACATATACTTAACAAAAGAATTTAAGTTCAGATTCTAAGGCATGTTTAAAATATATATAAATATATCATCAGTAACAGTGTGGAATTTAGGAGTAACAGTATAGAATTGGGTAACAGGATGAAGCCCTCAAACAATGAAACTATCTTTAGATGTAGATTTCTATTGTTTTTCAATGTAAAATAACATCCAATACAAACATATATACAATGTGAGGCTAGTAAGAACAGTTTTGAGATACCGAAGAACTACTCAGAGGCTGTTAGTCGAAAGACCAATGACCAAAAAAAAAAAAAGACAAATAATGATCCACAAAACGCTACACAAGAAACTAGATTGAGCAACATGAATCTCACAAAAACCAGGGGTGAACTCATGTGCTTCTTTAGGGTAAGCAGTTCCTGCTCCACTAGTGGCACTCATCGTGGTACTCTTGTTACAAACCCTGTGAAAATTCATGAATGAAGGACAGGATTATGATTACGACAAACGAAACATATCTGTGGTCATTTGTGACACAAATATTCACAACAGTTAACCAGACCAACATTATAATATCTTGTTCTTTTGGCCACACAGTCACACATGTAAATTCCATTTCTTGTTGATTTTTTTCCCATAAAATAAGCATAAACTTCATTAAGTAAAGGGTTATTTTCTAAACTTCCCCCAGATAAGTATCATTGTCATAAAACATTTACAAGCGTTCCTATGCTAAGCATATCATGTTTTTGACTTGGCTCATAACCTATTTTTAATCTAGATTGTTATGTGCAGATATATTTTCCATTTCAGTTTTCCATCATTAATATTGCCAGCGATGTTCTCTTTGTCCCTGTTGTTCACTGTTGTTCATGTAGTATTATTTGATATTCTCAGTACCGCTGTTAAATGGCCTCTGTGATCTGTTCTAAGCTTTCTATTTCATCATCAATGTGTTTTTATACTACCACACTCTACATTTTACCAATGTCAGGTTCATCTTGTTCTCTCATATTCCTTATTCCAGTCAGGTCAATCAACATATATATTAAGTCCATTTCATCTTTGTATTTGATATTTCCCATCCTACTGGTTCCATTGTGACACCAAATAATGGTCTTCATATAAGAAGAGTTTGAAGATATCAAATCAGAATCCGTAAATCGAAGGACAGACAATACAATGGCTAAAGAAAAAGGACAAGCAACAATCTAAAAAGCAATACATAGAAAACTAAAGCTTGCAACAAGTGAAACTTATCGATGGTCATTTGTGACACAGATATTCTGCAACGGTTAATCAAGTCATGGTCATTGGTGTTGAACGTAAATCCTTCGAAGTAATGACTTCAACTTGACCAATAGGAACCCTTGGTTCGGTAGTTTCCCTATTTGTAGCTACCCTCTTTCATGAAATCCTGATAGAAACCACAAGTTCTGGAATGTCGGACCAACTGAGAGATATGTACTCCATATGCAGGTACTGCTGGAATGTTGCTACATATAAATGGAAGGTTCACAATGGGAAATTTGTAATCATCTAAATTGTCGTAAGGTTTCGTTCTTAACCGGACATCATTGCCAATTTTGAAGTTTATGTCAAGGTATGAAGCAAACCTAGCTGCGTCTGTGGTATCCTTTATCTAAAGCTCTTTGGGATAGGTGTTATCAACGAAATCACCAAACTATTCATCTATATAGCGGAATGTGAAATTAAAGGATTGGGCTAGCTTCTTTTCATTTTACTTGAAAAGCCCCTGTATAAAGTCTGCCTCGTACGAATAAAGGAACAAGTCGGCAATAGGAGGAGTACAGTTGGTACCCATAGGTATGCCGATTGTCTTGAAAAACATGTCGACCAATAAGTTACTAGATTATTCCAAGACTCATTTCGGCGACATGACTATCATTGACATAAGCAAAATTATTCCCATAGCCTTGACGTCATATACCACCTGTCCTAAAAACAACAGGAAACAAGGCTTTGTCGCTTGGTAAATCATCTGGGCATTAGTATAAGGTAATCTGATCTACAGTGGATCTTTATATATAACATGTTTCTCTGCTGTTACATATATAAATTCTGTGCTGTTGTATTACTTTGATATTGGAATTTTGCTCCACATTATCAACATTATGATATTGCTTGCTTTTCCTTTAGAAATGTTTCTCAAAGCAAATATATCTTTAATAGCAAATTCATCAATAGAGATCCACTTTAAGGTATTGAATTGTTTCAGTCTTTACTGTTATGCAAATTTTCTCTCCTGTTACTATTTGTAAATGAAATTAATAATTTGAACAGAATTCTTCAAATGTTCTAAAGCTTCATTAGAAAAGCCAAATATATCATTTTCTTGAACTTTAATCCCTGAAAAGTACTATTTCAAGAATTATTGTCTTGTATTCAAATAAACGGAAAATATGAATTATAATTCGTTCTGTTACCATTTTTGTTCTGTCCTGTTACATTGCCTACAGTAACATGAAAGAATGTAACAGCACGGAATTATTCAATATTTATTTATATTCTTCATTTCCCTTTTAGTGTCCTCTATTAAGTAAAATGCTGTCTGCTCAGATTCGATTTTGTTTATTATACTCAACTTGTGTTTACGTCACCACAACTTGTGTACACAGAGAAGCAATGAGCACTGAGGTGAAGGTAGGTTGCAATCGCTCAAGAAATGTGTTATGTTACGTTCGTAATAGGAGGAGAAACTCCAGATTATTGACAATACTGCATCAAAATATATATTTAGAATGTTCTCTTCACTGCTTCGTCGACTCGTCGTAATGTTTGTTGAAATCTAAAATGTGTCTGAACTTCATATGGATGTTATGAGTTTGACTTGCCCAGTGTATATGGACGTGTTTAATTGACATTGTCAACACAAGGCCCCTGTGTCCCATGTATTACTAATAAATTTAAGTTTAGGCCCCAAAAAAAAAATTCTGTGTTTCCGGTAACGGGTCCAAAAAAATAGGGTAGGTAGGTAGGCGTTTTGTTTTTGTTTTTTTGTTTTTTTTGAATATAGAGTAGTTGATATGTTCTTGCTGTATATTGCCACATGTTTAGAACCTCCATGTTCTGTGCATGTTTCAGAGGTGTTATGACTATTAATTGACCAAGAGTCCGAGGTGGCCGCATATAAAGCACAACTTTTCGGTTTGAATTCAAAATCTGTTTTACTGTCTCTTTTAAAGTATAAAAACCAAGTTTAAATATTGCTGTTACCAGCAGTCTGATACATGTTTCTGTACATTGTATTATGTCTTTGATTTTAATAATACTTCAAACCTCAAAACTGGATTTGATGTTGAACCAGTTGTTGATATAATATAAATAAATAAAACCAAAATAAAAAATACTTTAAAAAGTACAGAGCACTTTGTAAATGGCAATTCAACACTTTTCAAAACTATTGTGACAAAGAAAAACATTGCATCTTGAAACCCAAAACAAAATTGGGCCAACTTATGCTCCGACATTTGTATGTACACTTTAATATTAATAATACATGTAGCAAATACTGATATAAATAATCCTTTCGAAAAATATATACTGGGCAGACATTTTTTGGGATATAAAGGTGGACAGACACAGGTAAAGAATGGGTGTATAAATACAATGTACATGCATAATATAAGACACATTGAAACAAAGTAATTCAACTGTTTGCTTGTGAATTGCCTGGTTTTCACGGTTTGGTGCGAGTACAATGTCAGGTTGGAATTTAATATAAAGAATTCAAGAGAAAGAATGTGCATTAGTATCTGGGAAGGGGGTAGTCTTTCTTTCTTTTTTTTTATATTAAATTAAAATTCCATCTGAAACTAAAATTTTGAATTATTGTAACTTAGGGAAAACCATTTGATTCTGTGGGGATGGCTATGAAGACTTGGTATTGGGTATATGAATTATTTTTAAAAAAATTGCAGCTGTGGTTGGCCAGTTTCCCTTATGCTACCAGAAACATGCCACAACTATGATAATTTTATATTTTTGTAACCTACTTTGAGATTTTTTCTTAACATATTTTCTTACATCAGCCATCAAAACTTCAAAAGCAGTTACTGCTTTCTTTGTTCCAGTTTCAGCCGCTGTATCTAGCATTTGCACAAATGCAGTTACCTCTGTTTCATGATAAGAGAAGCTGATATACTTTGTTCCAAAATTGTTTTTTTTTATATTTCTGCACCGCTGCTGACACTACTTCGAAGTTTTTACCGCATAAACTAAATTTGGAGTCCGGTCCGGAAATGGAAAACACCGTGATCCGGCTTTTTTGATTTTTTTTTCTTGTCGGTGCCGTAAAAATAGGGTCGGACGGGTTACCGGAAACACAGATTTTTTTTTTAGGCCTTATCAATATTCATCTTTTTATGCCTTAGCAACTACAAGTCGTGGAGCATATTAATTTACCCCCGTCCGTCCAGGCATAGGGTACATGGTTTGTTTTGATAACTCCTCCTACAGTTTTTGAGATAGAACTTTCATATGTTGTAGGATATTTGTACCGAAGGTATGCATATCGTCAGGATTTTTATTTTTGTTAATTTTATGCGAAATAAAGGTTGTTGGAACTTTTTTGGGTTCTAGCAGGGGCATGCCTTTTTCTAGTTTTCATTTCTCATTTCTTTCAATGGCATTTTAATTTATCTAGTCAAGAAAGGTAGTACATGTAGTAAGATTCTGTCTGATATTTTCCCTGGATGATAAACAAACAAATTTGAAGAGGTATGTTGGAATCAAGTACAATCGTTTCATTTTGATGAAATTATAATATACACACATGCAAATGGCAGGCAGTGTACACACCTTAAAATACAAATTATGCTTATAAACTGAAGTAAATTGATGACAAGTTTATTATGAAAATAATGCTTCATTGAGTAATAGTGATGGAACGATTATCGCCGATGATCAATTAACGGTCGTTTGAGTGGCAACGATGCTCATAATCGATTCCAAAATCAATAATCGAAAATCGCCGACATCGCCGATTCCGGATTTTTGGTTCCGTTTCGGGTATCTGTATTCGAAATTATGTTAATCAAAGTCGAAATGGCTGAAGCAAACAACGGCTTGAATCACAAACTTGCCATAATGTATTTAAGTTTACCAGGATTATCTGAAAGAGTATTGAGTTTGTATGGACAAATACCGGGCTCACCAATATTCATGCTTTTTCTTCAATATTCACATAAAAGGAGCTCCCATGTTCCTGAAATTTGACCCATACAGGATTTTATGTTGAATATTTTATTCCAAACTCGTTAATTGCATCCTTTTTATGATCATTGTGCAGCATGTTCGTTTTGTGAAAGGTAGGGGAACATGCGGTAGTGGGGAAAGAAACGTTAAAATTTGCATCGATTTTCGGAAGTCTCCTAGCTTATCCCTCACTTCACCCTTAAGTCAAGAGAGAGAGAAGTCAAGTCGCCCTGTTTTTATTATGTGTGGTGAGCCCTGGAAATAGTTAATAAAAAAAAAGGTGTAGGCCAAGTCCAAAAAACATTGTCCTCCTTGTGATTTTGAACCAAAAAATTGATATTGGTAGATTCCTGAAATATTGCTTACATGTATATGGTGACATAAACTGAAAATACTAGGTTCTAGTCTGTTTCTAATTTGGTTTCCAATTCATGTTGTTTGAATTTTGTTTTACCATGTTCACTGTGTTTAAAAAAAATGTTTGACAATGTTTTTCTGCAACATAAACATTTTTTGAATTGCCAAGTAAACACTCAAGTTTTATGTGCATATCAATGTTTTTCGTGCATCACGAATTGACTTCATTCTCTTAATCTTCTGTGTGTATGACCTTTTAAATGTAGGCTTTAGTTTGACATTTAAATAATATGACCTTGGTCGTTTTTTGGCACATGAAAACACATTAAAAGTTATATTCAGTTTAGTAGTTACAATATACAACAATAACTGAAATATATTAATGCTCTGATAAGACTTAACTATTTTCCGATTAATAATCGATTATGCCCTTCCGATTATTGCCGATAATCGATTATGAAAATTTTCCGATTCCCCATCACTATTGAGTAACACAGATTGTCTTACAAGAAGCAGAAACCACTCCTTTCCCAAAACGTTCAGCTTCATCCTGCTTTTATTTAATTGTTGTTTTTTTGCACTGTCTTTGAAGTGATATTCGGAAAGAGGGACAAATGGACAAATTGCACAAAAAATAAATTTGATTTTTCTTTTTTTAAATAAACACAATTTGAATCCTTCTGAGTGGAATTTGCTGAATACCTGAGAATGACCCATATAAGGATGTATATTAATGACATCTTGTCTAAAAAATTGATCGATTTAAAGGTCAAAAGCTGGTAACAGCACAGAAATACAAAACGTATTGTGGTAATAAGTCTTAACTTGGATGTCCACTGATTTTTATAAATTGCACCTTTCAAACTTTTTTCTTTGACTAATGGCTTGAGGAAATGCTATATTATAGATGACATATGGGAAATTGTACTCGGTGGTATGTGTGTTTTAAAAACACCAAAATATTGTTTGGTAACAGAAGAGAATTCAAATTGTGGGACATGATTAAATGAAAGCACCAAAGGTGATGTTAAACGATCGAACTGCTTGCATGTAGATTTTTTGTATGCTATGCACAATCACAAAATATCAGTATACTTCTAGAAAAAGATGTCAAACTTTGAAATAGTAAATTGAGAGCAAACTCCAGAGACATCAATATGTTATTCACATAAAACAGCTTTTTATCCAATGTTCCAGAATATGTTACATTTTCTTGTATATACATTTGCATATATATAATAGTGAAAAATTTGTCAGCATGGCCAAGAATGAAAGACCTTGGTAAGTCTGCTAATAACAGGAAACCTACCTCGTCTGAATTATCGTTTACAACTCCTTTACAAAACTCATTCCCACAAAATAAAACATACAATGTAATGTAGATGTTCTTTTACCAAAGAATCTAATGGGATTAACTTTTTTAACCCTAAGCAAACCATTGCTTGTAGTTTTAAAAGTTACAAGCATATTTCAGTGTTATCTGATATTTAAGAAGCATTGGGGGAGGGGGGGGGCTACTAATATAATTATTGAATAGTGCCAAAAATGGAATTAACAGTTGGTGTAGGAGCTACTACTATAACATGGAACAACCCAGTTTTTACATTCTATTACATTATTATTTTATTTCCCATCAACTGTTTACGACACTACATCTGTTTTGAAGGAGCAAGCAAATCAATGCGACAGTCAAAGTGAAATATATAGTGTATTTTCTAATACATTTGACGGCAAAATACCCATATGACACTTGTGAGACTATTTTGCCGGATCCGGCAAAATAGTCTCACAAGTGTCATATGGCTATTTTGCTGTCAAATGTATTAGAAAATACAAGAAAGTATACTATTTTAATATTACTAAGTAACAAAACTAGACATGCTTTTATACAGTCTGCAAGTGGTTTCAATTAAAAATTGGATAGACATTTTGAAAAGATCTATAATGGTAAATTAAGATATTAAAGGAAATGCATAAAAGAGTTCTTTTATATGGTAAAATTATTTAATAAGTTATTATAAAATGGTAATTCATTAAAAAGTTAAAATACGAGAATTTTTAAAAAGACAATCTTAAAAAAGTAATTATAGTCTAATATTTTAAAAGTTTAAAAGCTTTATCGAAGTCATTTGAAAGGTACATTTCTAACCAACTATTTATTTACAAATTACACAGAACCAGTATTTTGCCTTGGGTTGAGTTTTTATTCTAGCACATGAAAAATGTTGCCATTCTATGCAAGAACTGCACATTATGCTTTTGTCTACTTTATCTGCATCTTAATCACAGTGAAAGAAATTTGTGTATAAAAAGTCAAAAAGTATTCACCATGCAGGGTTTCTGCCAGGATTTTGAGACCATTAGTCACTTTTGCAGAGCAGAATTTTTTTTTCTAAATATGAATAGACAAGAATATAATGAGCTTAATCTTATAATAATTTACTTTTGATCTAATACCACACAAGTTGTAATAACCCCCCCCCTTTTTTTTGAAATCTTACTGTGCTTTGTCTAATACTACCACACAAATTGTAATAACCCCCTCCCCCACACTTTTTGAAATGTTACTGTGTAATAACTCATATTTGTGGTCTTCAGCAGAAAAAAATATGCCTCTGCCAATTTGCCCAATGGTCCAACTTGTAATAAAATATATATAAACAAACGTCAAAAACTGGAGAAAGTTGTAAAATAAATTATTATTTCTCAGACCTCATAATCAAATTGCAACAACTGGAATAAAAATGTACTGTACCGTAGTTATTTTTTTTTATTGCAGACACGTGTCTGTTTGTAAATAGTTCTATAAATAGAACGCAATTGTTACCCGGATGCAGATCGATAAAAATCTGATGGGTCCTCGTGCAGTGCATTTCAACGAATTGAATGACCAACCGTTGCATATAAATGGACATATTAAATATGAGAACTAAGATTTCATGTCACAGAAATGGGAATAAATAAATTAAGTTCGTTTGCTTAAAAGTAGAAATCAAAGTACATGTAGCTTCGGTGGATGCATACTGCATTTTTGATGGTGCCATTTTTATTTTAAAGTTTCTTTAATCACAATTTATAACTTTTGGAGAGAATCACTTTCAAAATACTTAATGGATACGAAAGATTTCAATAAACATGATACATGTATTGACCTTTTCATAAATGAAACGTGGCAACAATAGTTCGTTATTCCGGACATTGTGACGAATCGTGCGATGAATGACGATTACAAAAATATGTCCACTTTCAATACACTGTGGCATTTTGAGTACACTATATGTCATAACTATATAAAAAAAAAAAGATCATTATCGTTGATTGAATTCTTTGTCGGGATCATTATCTTTAACCAGGTAAATCAAGCCAGGTGAGATCAAAGATTATGCAATCAAAACAAAAATTCTATAATCCATTGATTGGCTTGTGACATGTCATAAAATTGTCATTGTAGTGACAACTAATTAGTTTTAATCAGCAAATGAAGAAGAAAAATGGATTTTTACAAACATTTTTTTATGATTTTTTGAAAATTCAAGTGGCGAATTGGATACGGGAATTACTCGTCACTTTCGAATATCAATCGTCAATGACGAAAGTGACGAGCGCTAGCTGAATCACTGCCATGTAATTTTCACTTAAATGCCTTAAGGACAAGATTATCAAAAGATCAATGATATCAGACAGCTAAAATATAACACATAAATAGTGATTTCAATTTATAAGAAATTGGTATTTATTAATTCAATTTACTTAATGGTTTTAACAAAATATCAATAAGTCCAATTATCTCCCCTTAATTATGCTAGATCTTACTTATATTTCATCATGCACTTTTCATATGTTCATATATTCTACCTTTGATAAATGTTTGTCAACAAACCCACGCGAAAATAACAGATTAAATTACTACGCCAGTAACTGTTCGCATCTTGGTAAAGGCTTTATAGATATATTTCAAAAATGATACATGTTTTGTCTTTAAAACCTTTGTCTCGTAAAATGTATTTTTCGTGTTGTTGATCAACAATATCATGCGTAAAAAACGTGATCGGTCTCTACTGGTATGGTGTGGTTGTCACGCATAAAATCGTCAGGGAACCAGTAATCAATAATCATTTGGAAGTAATTTCTCGAACTTCTCTGGGGTTTTCGATTTCAAAATTATCCAATATGGCGCTGCAGTTCTGATTCAAACTTAACTCTGATTCAAGTTATTTTTCTGTATACTGATAAATATTCCCATTTTAAAGGCCATTAATTGTACAGTCCTGATAAGATCATTGTATCTACTGTTGAGAGGTAACCAGAATAGAAATCAAAGTGCGAAAGTGCTGATATACGGTTTTGCCTTGAAACTTTATATTAGCTGTGATTTCAAGAATGGATGATTTCCAAATAAGCAGACATTCCATACTAACATATATCACCAACTTTAATGCTGCAGAGAAGTGATAGTGTAGCTCTTTGTGCATCTCAGACATGCTTGGGCTTTTTATTTTGCAGTGTTAAGTATATATAAGGAACATAACATGTCCGACATACTTCGTGATGAATCATTTGACCAATAATTGGTAACCAGTCTGTGTATTCAGGGTGTCAACTTAACTATGTCAATGAGGTCAAGGTTTTATGTTATATTATGACTGGCATGTACTATACTAAATCAACCATCATAGCAAATATCTCAAACTTCTCAATAAAAAGTTCACTCAAATGTGGAATGGGTTAAGAGCCAGGTGACAGAGATCTTATTGACAAGATGAACCACTAAATGTCATTAACTTGGTATAAGCCATAACTCTGGTAAGTATGACATCACAGTATTTGACATCTTTTATTATGGCTATATCCAACATGTCCAAGTGCTTATGTGTTTACTATTGACCAATCAAATTAAAACTGCTCCTATATGTCACTGCATGCAGCTCCATTCTATTTTCTGTTTTTATGACCTCTTCTGACTTTATTATTTAATGCTTTCCAAATCAAGGTAGCTATAATTTAATTGGTCAATGTCATATGTGACTAGAACTTGAAAAGATGCTTTAATGTGTAATTGGTCTTCTTTTTTACAAGGAAACTTATGTCTTACTTATATAGATTTTGACTCCTGATGTTGAAATGAAGCCCAATGCAATACTAGTACTGTGGCCACGCCACAAAAGAATACATCTGTGGCCCAATTTGACAACATAATGCAGCAAATTCCGATTATCCCTCCTTCATGCAATACCATAATTATGCACAGGTTGACTGGATTTACTTCCTTTGGTTAAAGTTTCATTGACAATGACATCTTTCCAAACCAGAGGAGTAGATTTTCTTACAATGTCATCTACATAGGTCAGCATGAAAGTATCCTCAAGTCCAATTATCTCCCCCTTGATTATGCAGGTCCGTAATTATTTTTCTTCATGCACATTTTCATATGGTGTACTAGCTTTGGTTAAAGTTTCATTGAATCAAACAAACCATATAGGGGACCGACCATTTAACTTGCAGGGTGGGGGGGATATGGTTTTTTTTTCATTCAGAAATATTTTTTTTCGGACAAGACGAATATTTATTTGTTTTGTCGCGCAAAGTTAAATGGTCGTTCCCTAAGAGGTGATTTGCTTTTGAGGTCACCAACACAGAACAACAACAACAAAATATCAATAAGTCCAATTATCTCCCCTTAATTATGCTAGATCTTACTTATATTTCATCATGCACTTTTCATATGTTCATATATTCTACCTTTGATAAATGTTTGTCAACAAACCCACGCGAAAATAACAGATTAAATTACTACACCAGTAACTGTTCGCATCTTGGTAAAGGCTTAAAGAGCGTCCTACGTCAATGCCACGTTTTTCATTATTTCTGTTATGCTGATTCTGTTCTCAAAATTAAACTAATTAGAACCGATTCCATTAATTTTCGCACGATCACTGTGAACTATTTCGTTTACTGTCGTACTTCGGTAGTATATGGCGGGAAATAATTAATGAGCTCATAAGGGGAATCCCATTACAAGGAAACGACATAAATACTTCATTTACACAATAATTGATACTCAAAGCATTACAAAAATCAAGCATTATTATACAATGTAAAAAAAATGAAAACGGAACATACACAACTAGATTTATAGTCGGAATATTTTTATGAATGAAAACTAGCGTAATAATACAAGCAACAGAAACAATATAAGGCCATGCAAAATTAATTACTTGGTTCTCAGGCCCTTTTTTGTCAAAATTGATGAGGGAGGGCGGCATTTTTTTTTTATCCTTTTACTGCTGTAAAAAGTGATGAGGGAGGCATTTTTTCTTCTTTTTTTTTGTAAAAAATATGGCAATGTATAAAACTTTTCATTACTTTATCGAAAATTTCAATTCTATTTCTTCCGATGGTGGCAGAAACATCACAAGTGGTTATTTTTTATGGAAAAGTCCAATCCGCTGGTCCCAACGTACTATTTTTTATCTCCGTAAACAATTCCAATAAGGTACAAGCTTCGGAGAAGCCCCTTTTATGTTCCCTGGTAAAACTGGCAAACATTTGTGCCGAATTTGCATAGAAACGATTGACATTTTGTCTAAATGTCAAACGGAAACACGTTTTTTATTCATACATTGTCATAACGATGCTTTAAATCTCATTTAAGCATGATGCGTTTTAAAGCGTTTCACCGACCAAGCGAGATAAGAGAAAAAACGGATGCGGTTGTTTTTTCCGTACGGAGAGCGCTACTGCATTTAATTTTTTTTTTTTTTTACAATTTTTGCAATAAAATCGGCAATGCGGCGACGAATTTCCACATGCGGGCGGGCCTGAGAACCAAGAAATTAACTTTTTATGGCCTAAATATCGGCATTTTAATCCTCCTGACATAGTTAAACATTTACAATTTGAGACACGATAAGTTATCTTAAAATCTGCAAAAGTAGTAACATTCAAAGTGTAGTGTTATCTAACAAGCACCTGATCTATATTTTGATGAGCCATCTCTGTCTCGACAGGTGAAAAGATCATGACGGTTGTCATGTAAACAAACAAAAATGGCCGGAAGGCCACAAGTAAATATTTTGCAAAACCGTATAAAAATTGAAAATGTTTTCCCGTACAAATTAATCAGCCATTAATACAATGAATATTAGCTAAACCGTTCATGGGTTTGTCTTGTTTTAGTAGTTTGGTAGTTGTCTACAATATCATAGCATAAGCATGACTTGCATGACAGGTTGGTGGTTTTCTTCGGGTACTCTGGTTTCCTCCAACAATAAAACTGATCGCCACGATATAACTGAAATATTGTTGAAAGAGGCGAAAACACTATAAACCAACCAAACCAAGCCATAGCATAAGCATGGTAGTAATTTAATTGTCAATCCTATGAATCAAAGTGCTGAAAGCACTGATGGAAGTTGTTGCTTTCTGTGTTTTTTTTTATTGCGTGTAACAATATTTCATTTGTTTTACAATAACTGTTAAAGGGACATTATCTGCCAAATCGTAAATTTTTGTTACTCATAAAAATTATCAGATATGATTGATGCTTTAATAAAACGTGTTTCTGTAACATATAAATGTTATGAAATGTACGCTTATCGGGGAAATAATGTGCAACTGGTCGTGTTTTGAGATCGATCAAGAAATGGACACCATCTTATTAATTATCGACATTGTTTACGGAGTTTGTCGAATCGTCATTAAATCAGTACAACAATGCACTTATTTCTTGTGAATCTGCTTTTAGTCGGTGTTAATTACAAACAAAGAACCATGCAAGTTGGCAGTTAATAAGCGATAAAATACAAATTATTTGTTTTTACCTGTCACTAGTAAGGTCAATTGCATACGGAAAAAGCCAGGTCAAATTATTTGCTTGCAAGCAGATAATCAATCGATGGTAATTTTCGTTCTCAAAAGGCGGAAAGTGGTACGATAAGCTGTTTAATGTGAAATATATACCTTTATTTCATCATTTTAATGCTATTTACCAATTTCCAAAGCATATACATTTTTTGGGGTCAAAATCGTAACTAATGCTCATCTAAGCATTTGAAGCAACTAAAACAGTTATTGAAGAATCACTCCAAACAAGATGATGTTTTATGTTCAATAATATTAGTATTTGAATTTTTTCGCAGATCACATAAATAAATCCCAACCTTAATCCTGTACCAGGCTTCATTGTATTGAATTTGGAAAAAATTTGTCAAACATTATCATTTGGTAACAATTTTTATTATTATTTGATATTATTTAAACATCCTTATTGGTCAAGAAATAGTCACATGGTCTTCCTTAAAAACATGTATTGACTTGAAAAATCATGTATTGACTTGGAAAAACATGCATTGACTTCGGGAAAACATTTGTTTATTTCCGCCATTGACAGAATTAGTTGAGTGCTACCCAATTGCACTTTCTCCAAAATTTCATGAAATTTCAAAATTTTCAAAAAATTTCAAAATGATAAAATTTTCAAAAAGTTTTAAAAAAATCAAGTTTCCCATAAAATTTTAAAATTTTAATATTTAAATAATATTGAAAAATGATAAAACAAATACATTTGTATAGCCTACTTTCTTCCAGTGTTACAAAAGATAAAGCAATTGTAGCCTTTTAATATCGGTCAATACATGGATTTATCGACCGTTAAAG
>MJUT01001373.1:588112-600826 GCA_002080005.1 Gigantidas platifrons | reverse complement strand
CCATAAAATGAAAGTAGAATCGTATATTTACGCGCAGTGAGATCTTTTTAGCCAATAAATGTCGTTTCCCCATTTATCTAAAGATTGAAATTAATTATTTAGTACAAATATTTGTTCCAAACTATAAAAATAGTGATGATAAGCATGAACAGCTATTGTGATAGATGGATTATATTGTCAATTTACACCTTGTTTCCTTTCTGAATCTGCCTTTGATTTTGCTATTTGTCTATTGAATTGGGTGACAACATAAGAAGTATGTTGCATGGCAACAACTTCCAAAAATGTACAAAGGTCTGCCAAAAGTATTTGGTCACTAACATTTTTCACTATCGGCATATGATGATGATGATAATGAGATGGATGAGCTCTCATCAGTGGATCAAATGATTTTTTATTATTCTAGAGAATAAAAATACTAATATAAACTTGCATCATTTGTTTATTATGGTCAAAATGGTTCCATCTGATCTCTCTTTTCAGATTATTTTGTCGGACCAGTGAAATTCTGTTTGGACCAGTAAATCTTAGGCATTCACTGGTCCGACTTTACTGTGATTTCAGTTTCCTAATTTCTTTGACTGTGATCCCTAACTATTATATAAGGTAAAGTAGACATACATGTATTATTGATGCATTGTTAATTTTTTATTGCTGTTGCAAATTTGTAGTCACTGCCTTGGACAACACTGTTTTTGCGACCTGTCAATGTTTGATGCATCGAAAAAGTATAAATTATTACTTCAAAATTCAGTTTATATTATTTAAATACAATATAATATATTAATCTTTCAAACAAAACCAAACTTTACTATGAAAAATCATGAATACAACTAGAGAAAGTTGATCTGGTGATCACAGATACCCCCGCATTCCAAATTTTGAATGAGGTAATGAAAGGAATGAAACATGTTGTGATTCATGAACGGTAAATGCCAATTTCACCATAATTGAACTTAATCTGTATTTTATGGTACATCGCATTGTGTTAAAATTTGAACAGATTTGGTCGAGTCATACCTTAAATATCATCCACAAACCTAGAAACTTATGAACGGTAAATGTGAAATACACCATAATCGAACTTAACCTGTATTTTATGGTATACAGCATTGTGTTAAAGTTTGAAAAGATTAGGTTGAGCGGTACTTGAAATTTCATTCAGAAACCTAAAAAGTCCCTATTTTCTAAGAGAAAAAGGGCCATAACTCAGGAATGGTAAATGTGAAATACACCGTAATCGAACTTAACCTGTATGAAATGGCCCACAGTATTGTGTTAAAGTTTGAAAAGATTTGGTTGAGCCATACTTTAAATATCATTCGGAAACCTAAATGTTTGAAAAGATTTGGTTGAGCCATACTTTAAATATCATTCGGAAACCTAAAAAGTCCCTATTTTCTAAGAGGAAAAGGGCCATAACTCATGAACGGTAAATGTGAAATACACTGTAACCAAACTTAACCTGTATTTTATGGTACACAGCAATGGGGAAAGTTTGAAAAGATTTGGTTGAGCGGTACTTTAATTATTATCCGGAAACCAAAAGTGTGACGGACGGACATGAGGATCCCTATATACCCCCCGACTCTAGTCGAGCGGGGGTATAATAAATCAGACAGTGGTTATGTCGTGGACAGGAAACTTGCCATTTTTTTATATTGACTCATATATAATAAACCATGTCAGTTCTGAAACACTGACTACTGGGAGGATGATACCCTCAGGGACAAAAGTCCACCAGCACTGTTATCGTTTGGTTTACATAGTAATCGTGCCCGTCCTTAAAAGGGATCGTCGGACATATACGCCATGTCCGCTCTTTGATTTAATGAAATAATTTCCAAGACAAAAAATAAAATCCGTAAAAGTGATTTGATTCAATGTAAAGATATAGCAAATGCTTCGCTGCCAAATACACAATAAAAAAAATTATTTGGCAGATTCATCGCTTCACTTTGAGCATATCTGATGAAGGTTATTCCAGTAACATGTCGTGCATACTAAATTAGATATCCACTTTTTTTTATTCTATTGTGGCACGATCGATTATTTCTAAAATGTAAATTAACATTACTACATACCTGGTATTTCCCACTCTGGTCCAGTACAACCTTCCTCATAGGTATAATGTATGTAATTGTATAAACAAAAATACTTTGTTATATTTTGACATTGAATTTCAGCTCTAATATTCCATTCTGATTGTTCAGGGCATCTAATAACATACGATTCTATAACATATACCTGGAATATATGAATACATGTTATTAAAAAAAACCACAATACAGTCAAACCTGTATATAAAGGCACTGACGGGAACCTAAATATAATATGTGCCCTTTATGAGCAGTTGCCCCTACCTTACATACCAATAGAGGACTCCTAGCATAGGCTGTTGGAATCCCTCTATCTCAGATACCAATTGAGGACTTCAGGAATGGCCTGTTGGAATCCGTCTACCTTACATACCAATATGGGACTACAAGAGTTGCCTGTTGGAATCCCTCTACCTCAGATACCAATAGAAGAGTCCAAGAGTGGCCTGTTGGAATCCTTCTACCTTATATACCAATAGAGGACTCCAAGCATAGCCTGTTGGAATCCTTCTACCTCAGATACTACAGAGATGCAGCTAATCGTTGGCCCTGTCAGACCTAAGGGGCAGAATTTTAGAGGGTCCGGCAAATCTGAAATGACATCTTTGTGTCTTCTTCTTCTTCTTTTGGTATATAGCTATCCATCCACCGGATGATCACTAGCTGTTGCACATGCGTGGGATAAAATAAAGGTTTATCAAAATAATTGGTATAAATTATCTGAAAGAAAACTTTCACATAAAAATCTGGCAGAAATGTTGAACTTCTCATTGCCATGTAGCTCCAGTTAAAATTTGAGCTCATTTTGATTTATAAGGAAACAGTAATGGACAATTGAAGAAATGGCTATTTTCAGTAACAGCAAAACAGCAGCCATCTTGAATAGAGGGTGGACTGTCGGACACAATTTTGAAAAGGATCCACCCAAGGACCATCCCTGTCAGGTTTGGTGTAATTTGGTTCAGCAGTTTCAGAGGAGAAGATTTAAATGTGATCTTTTATCAAAATATGCCTAATTTGCATAATTGGTATAAATTGGCTGAAAGAAAAATTTCACAGAAAAACCCAGAATATATGTTAAACTACTCCTTGCCATGTAGCTGTAGTTAAAATTTGAGCTCATGTTGGTTTATACTAAAGCAGCAATGGACAATTGAAGAAATTTCTATTTTTAGTTACAGCAGCCCCACTGGTGGCCATCTTGGATTTTCAATCAGTCCAAAAAGTAACAACACTTGGTTAGCATCTTGCAATGATGATCATTCATGACAATCTTCAATTCCATCCTCCATGTATAGTCTAGTCAAAATAGCATTTGACCTCAACAAAATTGCAACAGAATTTTTCTTTCCATTATATTTTCGGGAAAGGCCGAAAATAAAATATATTAAAAGTCTACCAAAATCAACCCACGGGAAAGACGTCATTTTTTATCATAAAAAATTGCATATTTTCGCTGATTTTAACGTTACAGATGGGATGCTGTACACAGACTATTTATCAAGGGGAGACAATAAAATTTTCTTCCCGCTATGAATTGATTGATTGATTGATTGATTGGTGTTTAACATCCAGCGAGCAATTTTTCAGCTATATTCAGGACAATCAATGAATTGAAATATCAATCAACATATTATGTGACAATTATGAATTTGGTAAGTATTTATCAGTAAAAATACAACATAATTATCATATCTATCATCTGAAGATCTAGGAATTATCTCCCTTTTTAGTAGAATATTGAATTTTGTTGCATTTATATTTTTCGTCTCCCATGCCTTGAATGTATGCTTATTTCATTGATGTGTGTTCTTAAATACATTTTAATAACCATAAAAAAGAAAAGCAAATCTTTATAGGCTAGAACATGCATTTATAATTACAATAAGCATGAAAACAAGAGAAATTCTCGTCCGATTTTTTTTTCTACGGAACGCCGGTTTAACAAAAATGCACAAACCGTCAACGTTATTATTTTCAATATGAACATTAATGAGATATCAGGTAGGTTTATTCTATTGATACGAAGGAGGACAATTTTAAGTTATTTAATTTTCAACAAATGATGGCATTCCCCTGTCTATGGAATGCCGTTTTTACCATGCTATACTTATAAATACAAAAAAATGTAGTAAATTCGTCCTGATTATGCATGAAATATTTTCTACTGGACGTTAAGCAACTACATTTGTAACAATCAATCAATCAATACCAACAAAATAAATAGATACTTGTTTACATTTGATTGTATATCAGACGAAATGACAAGTATATTATTGCAAGTTTTATATGTACAAGTTCCATTGTAAATCCGAATCAAAGTGATTTTACACATGTAAATTAAGGCGGTTACAGCTTTGTTTCGGAAAATTTGCCTCTATCATTTTGTTGAAATTATAGCTGCAATTTTACTTCAACGTTGACGTTTCAGCGATCGATTCAAAAAAGAAATTATGTGGCATGTCTTCAAATATAAAACTGTTTTATATATAGAATCCAACTAGCAAGGATTCCGTTAAACAGCAATATTTTAAAATCGGTAATGTCGTCTGTACTCATACACACACACACACACAAATTTTTGGTATTACCTATAATCATTGAATAGATATCTGAAAATAAACGATGTTTTAACTGAAATTCCTGTAAGGCCATACAAAGTTAATTTCTTGGTTCTCAGGCCCACCCGCATGTGGAAATTCGTCGCCGCATTGCCGATTTTTTTTTGCAAAAATAGTAAAAAAAAAATTTAAATGCGGTAGCACTGTCCGTACTAAAAAAACAACTGCATCCATTTTTCTCTTATATCGTGTGGTCGGTGAAACGCTTTAAAACGCATCATGCTTAAATGAGATTTAAAGCATCGTTATGACAATGTATAAATAAAAAACGTGTTTCCGTTTGACATTTAGACAAAATGTCAATCGTTTCTGTGCAAATTCGGCACAACTGTTTGCCAGTTTTACCAGGAAACATAATAGGGGGCTTCTCCGAAGCTTGTACCTTATTGGAATTGTTTACGGAGATAAAAAAATGGTACATTGGGACCAGCGGATTGGACGTTTCCATAAAAATTAACCACTTGTGATGTTTCTGCCACCATCGGAAGAAATAAAATTGAAATTTTCAATAAAGTAATGAAAAGATTTATACATTGCCATATTTTTCACACAAAAAAAAAGAAGAAAAAATGCCTCCCTCATCAATTTTTACAGCAGTAAAAGGATAAAAAAAAAATGACGCCCTCCCTCATAAATTTTGACAAAAAAGGGCCTGAGAACCAAGCAATTAACTTTGCATGGCCTAACAACAAGATTTTTTATTTTATTCCAGGAAAATTACAGGAAAGATGACAAACATGTATGTGTGATTTGTAAAAAAGCCATTTCCGATGGTGATGCTGTAGTTGAGTTGGGTGAAAAGGGCAGCCAAGGTGTTAATAAAGCAAGTAAAAGTCGACAAGACACTATAGTAACCAGCGCAGGACACAAATTACATCAGAACTGTAGAAAATCATATACAAATCCAAAATACATTGCCCTATTAGCAAATAGAGATATTAAAAATGAATCCAATGTACCGAGTCTGAGGTCGAAAGTTGAGTTTGACTTTAAGAAACATTGTCTATTTTGCGGACAGCTCGCAAGTGTGTATTACAAAAAGAGAAAAAATTATGTGTATCCTGTAAGAACATCAGACTTTCAAACCAAAATTGAAGATGTTTGCAAAATGCGTGATGATGAATGGGCACTAGATGTTCGAGGAAGATTGGAATTTGTTCAGGATCTTCACGCTGCGGATGCTTTGTACCACCAGCAATGCAGTGTAAATTTTCGTACGTTAAAGCAGATCCCAGTTGTATTTTCCCCACCATCAAAAAAGGCAAAAATGCAAGCAGGAAGAAAATCTACATTGACGGAAAGTTTTTTATTTGCCGCAGATTACCTTCAACAAAATGAAGATGAACAGATAACAGTTACGGATCTTGTTAAAAAAATGTCAGAACACTGTGGAGATGATGAAGCCTATGGTGTACAACATATGAAGAATAAATTAAAAGAACATTTGAGACAAAATAATCATATCTGAAATAAACGGAAAACAAAATGTTGTAACATTTCGAAACACAGTTCGCTCAATTTTACAGGAGTTCTTTGAACAATCAAACAGTTATCAAAGTACAGAGGAAGAAAAACTTTCTATTATTAAGACAGCTGCAAAGATACTAAAGACTGAAATTTTTTCTTCAGAAGTATCTATGAAGGCACTATATCCATCACCTGATGAAATGTCGGCTCAAAATAACATGAAATATGTGCCAGAGTCCTTACAGGTTCTTCTTAAAACTATATTCAGTGGAAAGGATGTACGTTTAAAAATCATGTCAATCGGTCAAGCAGCAGCGCCAAGAATGTTTATGTCACCTCTACAATTAGCGCTTGGAGTTCAGCTACATCACAATTTTCCTTCAAGGTTTCTTATTGATACTTTAAATAGCCTCGGATTTTGTTCATCTTATGCTGAAATACAAAAATTTTAATGTTGTGCAGCTGCTGAAAAGGGGAACGACATCACTAATTTTGCTGATGAGAGCTTTTTGCAGTATGTAGCTGACAATATTGACCACAACTCAGGTACTCTAGATGGGAATAATACCTTCCATGGAATGGAGATTATGGCTGCAGTAACACCAGGGTCATTCGGTACAAAACCTATTCCGAGAAAAGATGTAACATCCGAGCAAATAGCATTGCTTGCCAAAATAAACATATCATACTACAAACCACTAGAATCAAACCGAATGGCATCATTTGTTTATAGTAATCTGCGAAAGATGAATACCAAAGATGTAGACTGTTCATTTATGATTGATTTATTGTGGAAGGTGTCATGGCCTCTTCGTTCTCCTATGCCGGGTTGGTCAGGATATATGCAAATGATTCAGGAAGGAACATATCCGTGCAAATCGTCGTTTGTATTTCTGCCTATGATCGACTTAAATCCTAGTGATTTATCATGCATATATTCAACTTTGAAATTCATTTGCAAAGAAGCTTCCAGATACCAAAAACCACCTGTTGTCACGTTTGACCAGCCCCTCTATTGGAAAGCTCTGTGTATAATCACAAATGAAAACATCGAGAGTGACCTTCAACAAATCGTTCTTTGTCTAGGCGGATTTCACACCGAAATGAGCTTCCTCGGAAGCATTGGACGTCTTATGGCTGGTTCTGGCCTTCATGAAGTCTTAGAGACTGTATATGCATCAAATGCGGTTAATCATATGCTAAGTGATAAAGCAGTATCCAGAGATGTTCGTGGATTTATGATGGTGGATAATGCACTTCATATACTTTTAATGAAGGAATCATTCGGTGTCAGTCTGCCACATACACATGAATCTGATATAACAGAAGCCGATACCAGTGAATGCGACAAAGTTGTTGAAAAAGCATGCGACCTTTATGACCGATTTGTTGCTGGTGAGGAAACCACTGAATCTGTCGAAGAGAGTTCAGACCTTTCCAAGATACATACTAGATTGGTAGCAACAAAAGAAACACTGAGTAAATCAAGAACAGCATCTCTGTGGTTGAACTTTTGTAAATATATATGGTTTAGGGGTGGGGATCTCAACCATTAAAAAGTTTACCTCAGCTAGGGGGTGGGGTATGACCTCCGGGGCCTGATCTATAAGGCATTTAATTTGCCTACTCACCCTGATCATAAATATATATGGTTTAGGGGTGGGGATCTCAACCATTAAAAAGTTAACTTCAGGTAGGGGTGGGGTATGACCCCCAAGGCCTGAGCTATAAGGCATTTAATTTGCCTAGTCACCCTGATCATAAATATATATGGCATAGGGGTGGGGATCTCAACCATTAAAAAGTGCACTTCAGGTAGGGGTTGGGGATGACCCCTCGGGCCTGAGCTATAATGCACTGAATTTGCCTAGTGACCCTGATCATAAATATAATACATGGTTTAGGGGTGGGGATCTCAACTATTAAAAAGTTCACTACAGGTAGGGCGTTGGGGATGACCCCCTGGGCCTGAGCTATAAGGCATCTAATTTGCCTAGTCACCCTGATCATCAATATATATGGTTTAGGGGTGGGGATCTCAACCATTAACTAGAGGCTCTAGAGAGCCTGTCATCGCTCACCTGGTAATAATTGGCAGGGTAAATCCTTAGGAACGTGAAATCTAATAAAGATTCATATTTTCTTGCGACTTAAAGACACAATTTGCTTACTATTGAATGTGTGCTCCATAAATTCTGAAAACCTAAAGTCAAAATTAAAATCTCCCATGGTAAGTATATTAGACTGCTTAAGTTTTAATTCTTGAAGAAGGTTATCAACAAGCATATTTTTTAAGTCTTTCTGTTTGCAGATAGGAGCAGCATAGAACAAATCAAGTCAACTGGCTTGGTACTTTCTGAGAAGAACAACTCAGTACAAATTCCTATTGGGTCTTGTAGGCTTCTATGTTAAACTTTGTTCGTCTATGGCGGCCATCTTGAATTTCCAATCGGAACCAAATTTACAATTTAGGTAGAGGACCATCCATAGATCATTCACACCAGAAAACAAATTCAATTGAATCAGTAGTTTCTGACTAGAAGATTTTTAAAGATTGACGAATCAGAAAACATTATCTACCCCTGGCAGATATGTTTAATTACCGATCAGCAACAAAATTACAATTCTGGTAAAGGACCTACCGGTATGTTAAACTTCATCCGTCAATGGAGGTCACCTTGAATTTCCAATCTGCACCAAAATAATAGATCAGGTGTAGACCCATCCAAGTAACATTCATATAATGCAAAATATTCAATTTGTTGAGTAGTTTCTCACAAAAAGGTTTTTCAATGAAATTCCCATACAGTCCAATGGTCTGCTGATGGTGGCCATCTTGGATGGAGGTCTGGGTCACTGGATATAATTTTGAAAGTTGACCATTTAAGTACCATTCATGCCATGTTTGCTTTAAATTGGCTAACTGGTTTCAGAGGAAAACAAATTTAAACATTTTTCCCATAGGGTCCTATGTTAAAACTATGTTCGCTGACGGTGGCCATCTTGGATGGATGTCGGGGTCACAGGACATAATTTTAAAAGTTTACCACCTAAGGACCATTCATGCCATGTTTGATTTAAATTGGTTTACTGGTTTCAGAGGGAAAAAAAATTAAACATTTTTTCCATAGGGTCTTATGTTGAAACTATGTTTGCTGATGGTGGCCATCTTGGATGAAGGACATTATTTTTAAAGTTGACCACCTAAGGACCATTCATGCCATGTTTGCTTTAAATTGACCTACTGGTTTCAGAGGTAAAAATGTTTAAAACATTTTTTCCATAGGGTCCTATGTTAAAACTATGTTCGCTGATGGTGGCCATCTTGGATGGAGGTCAGGGTCACATGACATTATTTTGAAAGTTGACCACCTAAGGACCATTCATGTCATGTTTGTTTTAAATTGACTTACTGCTTTCAGAGGAAAACTATTTTAAACATTTTTCCCATAGGGTTCTATGTTAAAACTAAGTCGAGTCATGGCGGCCATCTTGGATATGCGATCGGCAGAAAAATAACAAATTTAGTAGAAGACCATCCAGTCATCATTTCTATAATGTTACAATTCCATCGGCTGAGTAGTTTCTGTCAAGAAGATTTTCAAAGTTTCAACCAATCAGAAAACATTATTGGCCCTGGCGGCCATGTTGGATTTCCGATCTGCACCAAAATAACATATTTAGTAGAGGACCTCCCAATGAACATTTCTGCCAAATTTCGTCCAAATCAGTTCAGTGGTTTCAAAGAAGAAGAAGCAAGTATGAAAAGTTTACAGACGTTGACGACGACGACGACGACGCCGACGACGGACGCAAAGTGATGATAGAAGCTCACATGACCCTTTGGGTCAGGTGAGCTAAAAAGTGCACTTCAGGTAGGGGTTGGGGATGACCCCCCGGGCCTGAGCTATAATGCATTTAATTTGCCTAGTCACCCTGATCATAAATATATATGGCTTAGGGGTAGGGATCTCAACCATTAAAAAGCTCACTTCAGGTAGGGGGTGGGGTATGACCCCCCTCCCCCGGGGCCTGAGCTATAAGGCATTTAATTTGCCTAGTCACCTTGATCATAAATATATACGGATCACATTTTGTTTATACAGATTCATTTTAACTGTATTATACTAAAGTAAATGATATCAATATAGTTATCTCTCTTTCTACAAATTAAATTGGAGTTATCTTTCATTCCACAGAAAACAGATTTAGAAGATCTTTGAAGGTATTTCCCATAGGGTCAAATGTTAAACTTTGTCCCCCAGTGACGGCCATTTTGGACTTCAGATCAGCACCAAAAACATAGTTTTGGTAGAGGACCATCCAAGGAACATTTCTGCAAGAGATCATTTTTACTGACATTGTGGCTTCTGAGAAGATCTTTGAAGGTATTTACCATAGGGTCCAATCTTAAACTTCATCCTGCTATGGCGGCCATCTTGGATTTTGGATCTGCACCAAAAACATAATTTTGGTAGAGGACCACCCAAGGATCCTTCACACCATAAAACAATTCCATTGGCTGTGTAGTTTCTGACAAGAAGATCTTTGAAAATTGAGCCAATCAAAACACATTATTGGCCCTGGCCGCCATGTTGAATTTCTGATCGAAACAAAAAACATAAGTTTTATAGAGGACCTCCTGGTGCATATTCCTGCCAAGATTGGTTCCATTTGGCTCAGTGGTTTCTGAGGAGAAGATTGAAATGTGAAAAGCTAACGACGGACGACGACGACGGACGCCAAGTGATGGCAATAGCTCACATGATCCTTTGGGTTAGGTGAGCTAAAAATGCAATCTACAAATACATGATCTCATTGATGGAATTACCCCAGTCTACTATTTTTGTACTTTTTAGGGGTAACAAGATTATAATGATGAAATTGTCAGTGGAGTTCAAGCCTGAAGAAATTATTTGATGAATAACTAAGAAGAACTGTTTTAGATAACTAAAACTTATGTCTCCCCTATATTATTTAAACAATTATTTGACACTGAGGTCAAAGGTCAATGTCCTACAGAGGTTATTATGGTACGCGACACAACGAACATACCAAATATCATTGATCTATCTCGAAAGACAGAAAAGTTATGGTCCGGACAAGCTTCGCTGTTACAAACCAATTATTTGACCTTGAGGTTAAAGGTTGAAGTCCAACGAAGGTCATTATTGGACGTGACACACCGTCTTATGAACATGAACCCACATACTAAATATCATTGACCTATCTCGAAAGACAAAAAAGTTATGGTCCGGAAAAGCTTCGCTGAGAAGAAGCGGAAACGGAAGAAAAAACCAGACTAAAACAATATGTCTCCCTTTGTTTGAAGGGGAGACATAAATATTTATGACGTCAATATTTATTGGTTCAAGTGCATGACTGTACAATTTAACTTGCATGTGATATATTTGAATTGTTCTGTATTTTTTTATAGAATCGTTCAAGTTCCTGTACTGTACTGTAGCTGTTGACGGAGTGATGCAGTTAGAGCAAAATTTAGTAACAGCTATATCTGATATTGACCTAACACGTGACAGTCCAACATATGCCATATCGGGTTGGAACACATTTGTCCAATATTTAGCAAATTTGAATGAGTAAAGTTCCATAACTCTGTAATGTGCATTAAAATGGGAAGGAGACAATTCAGCCCCATTTGTTATACGTCTAACATCAGAGTGGCCTTGTCCAAAGATTTGGTGGAAATTTTTACTCGAGTGAGGTAGTCTGCGTAAGATGTGCATCATGATTCACTACGAGCTGCCGACATTATTACTTCAGCATATTAATTTTATTAGATAAAACCATATGGCGCAAAACTCATGGTGCTGATTTATAAACCCTGATAAACATCCAGTCATTTTGAAAAATAATGAATCTGCAGGAGACAATCAGACAAATTAAACAGTTAAATAAACAGCTGTTAACACATAAAAACAAACTGATGACACAATGATGTGTACGTACAGGCGTTTAAACGTAAATGTAGCTACGATACTGATTTGCATACTCAAATATATTCATGAAATGAATCGTAAAGACATGTATTTATAACTAGAGGCTCAGGTGAGCCTGTATCGCTCACCTGATATAAATAAGTCCTCTTAAGCATGTCTGCATGCCGAATACATCTAAGTTACTATTCAAATCCCATAGGGTTCTATGTTAAAACTATGTCTGCTCATGGCAGCCATCTTGGATGAAGGTTGTGGTCACCGGACACAATTTTGAAAGTATATACTACCCAAGGAACATCCATGCCATGTTTGCTTTAAATTGGCTGACTGGTTTCAGAGGAGAAGACTTTTAAACAATTTTCCCATTGGGTCCTATGTTAAAACTATGGCCGCTGACGGCGGCCATTTTGGACCGAGATTGGGGTCACTGACCACAATTTTGAAAGTATATACTACTCAAGGACCATCGATGACATGTTTGCTATATTGGTTTACTGGTTTCAGAGGAGAAGATTTTAAAACATTTTTTCCCATAGGGTCCTATGTTAAAACTATGTCCGCTGATGG
>MJUT01001373.1:572416-587730 GCA_002080005.1 Gigantidas platifrons | reverse complement strand
AAACATTTTTCCCATAGGGTCCTATGTTAAAACTAGGTCGAGTCATGGCGGCCATCTTGGATATGCGATCGGCACAAAAATAACAAATTTAGTAGAGGACCATCCAGTCACCATTTCTATAATGTTACAATTCCATCGGCTGAGTAGTTTCTGACAAGAAGATTTTCAAAATTTCAACCAATCAGAACACATTATTGGCCCTGGCGGCCATGTTGGTTTTCTGATCTACACCAAAATAACAAATTTGGTAGAGGACCTCCCAATGAACATTTCTGCCAAGTTTGGTCCAAATCTGTTCAGTAGTTTCAAAGAAGAAGATGAAAGTATGAAAAGTTTACAGACGCGGACGACGATGGACGCAAAGTGATGACAAAAGCTCACATGACCCTTTGGGTCAGGTGAGGTAAAAATCAATCGAAATTAAAAGATCAATTTTCATTCATTTTGGGATACTTTTGTCAAAGACCTCAAGCGAAAGTCTTCTTGCAAAATTTACCCAAAAAAAATGGTAAAATGGTTGTTTTATTTTTAATTTTATTTTGTACCAAAGCAAAAGTGCATGAAATGACAAAAATGTTGTACAAGTGTGCAAATAACCTCTTTTCCAATGAATCATGCATCAAATGCTAAAATAGTATAAATTTTGAAAAGTGCAAAATTTTAAATCTCCCTTGAAATATCAGATGAAAAGTATTAAAATTTTAAAAATTTGATGAAAAAAGGGCAATAACTCCAAAATAGGAATGAATGAATTTGAATTTTTGGTGTTTAATGCCACTTTCAGCAATATTTCAGCCATATATTGGCGACCAGTGGTGGAGGAAGCCGGAGTACCCGGAGAGAACCACCGACCCTGGGCAAGCAACTGGTAAACTTTATCACTTGCAGTTGCGAGTCGAGTGGACCTTTTATTGCAATTTACAAAGCTGGGTGCGAACACACGCCGTATTGGTGATAGGCTTGCATGAGTTGTTAGGTAATCCAACTACCTAACTCATTGAGCCACCCGGTAATGGGATTTTCTTCAAAACTGCAGGGTAGGTAGATCTAGACATGCTATATATTTTTGCAATTTAAACTTGACCTTTATCTCTTATAGTTTTTGAAATATAGGACGAAAAGTATTAAAATTTTGAAAATTTGATGAAAAAAGGGCAATAACTCCAAAATTGGGCAATGGGATTTACTTCAAAATTGCAGGGTAGGTAGATCTTGACATGCTGAATATTGTTAAAGTTTAAACTTAACATCTATCTTTTATAGTTTTTGAAATAAAGGACGAAAAGTATTAAAATTTTAAAAATTTGATGAAAAAAGGGCAATAACTCCAAGATGGGTAATCAGATTTACTTCATAATTGCAGGGTATGTAGATCTTAACATGCTGAACATGTATGCAGTTGAATTTAACATCTATCTCTTATAGTTTTTGAAATAAAGGACGAAGAGTACAAAATATGCCTAATTTGCATAATCGGTATAAATCGGCTGAAAGAAAAATTTCACAGCAAAACCCGTAATAAACTACTCCTTGCCATGTACATGTAGCTGCAGTTAAAATTTGAACTCATTTTGACTTATACTAAAGCAGCAATGGACAATTGAAGAAATTTTTATTTTTTAGTAACAGCAGTCATTTAGAATGGAGGGCAGGACTGTCGGACACAATTTTGAAAGGGAAACACCCAGGGACCATTCCTGCCAGGTTTGGTTTAATTTGGTTCTGCGGTTTCAGAGGAGAAGGTTTAAATGTGATCTTCTATCAAAATATGCCTAAATTGCATAATCGGTATAAATCGGCCGAAAGAAAAATTTCACAGAAAAACCCGTAATATATGTTAAACTACTCATTGCCATGTAGCTGCAGTTAAAATTTGAGCTCATTTTGACTTATACTAAAGCAGCAATAGACAATTGAAATTTCATCCCCTCTTTTTTCTATTTTTAGCTTGGTGGCCATCTTGGTTTGAAGTCGGGATCACCGAATGCAATTTTAGAAGGGGGCCATCCAAGGACCATTCCACCAAAGTTTGGTTGCAATTGGCCCAGTAGTTTCTGAGGAGATTAAAATGTGAAATGTTGACGGACGGACGACAGACGACGGATGAAAAGTGATGGCAATAGCTCACCTGACCCTTTGGGTCAGGTGAGCTAAAAAGGCAATAACTCCAAGATGGGTAGTCAGATTTACTTCAAAATTGCAGGGTATGTAGATCTTGACATGCTGAACATGTTTGCAGTACCCTAGTCGTGCTAAGCCCGGACTGGTCCGGTATTGCATAACGTTACTCATGGGCTGAGCCCGGAATTGTCCGGGATTGCTACTTTCATTTTCTAAATATTTAAATATATTGTCCAATCAAATACAGGTTAACAATAGACTATTGGTTGTTAAGGTGATGAACTTAGACTGCTTTTAATACATGGTATTTGATTGGTTTACTTGAGATCTCGTGTAACGTGGACCGGAAAGTTACCTGGAAAATTTTACATAACTATGAGCCATAATGGCGGCGTTCCTTTCTCAACATGATGACTTTTTTCTAAAATTACTTTTTGATTCCGATAGTGAAGGCGAATTTGATGGTTTTGAATTATCAGACGATAATGATACTGTTCAAAACGATGAAAACATCAACAATGGTGAGAATTATTCAATGGAAAACTGGACGATTGGTGACCGCGTCCCTGTTGACCTGGATTTTACAGGTGAATTCGAAATAATGTAAACATTCCAAACAATCCGTCATGTGCCGATTATTTTTCACTTTTTGTGTCAGAGGAAATTTATGAAATTATGTCCAGGGAAACAAATCGTTATGCAAATGATTATTTAACTAAAAATGCTGCAACAATCCGTCCGAATTCCAGGTACAAAGAATGGAAGGATGCCACACCTGAAGAAATGAAAATGTTCATAGGAATCACCATCGCGATGGGAATTATTACTCAGCTCGATACTTCTCAAAAAACTTTCTGTGTAGACCCATGCTTCTGTCTTTATAACCAATATAAAGACTTTGAAACCGAATACAATGCTCGAAAAGCCACGATTAATGATGATTAAAATAGTTTACCTTTAACGAGATTCACCTGTAATTTCGTTATGGTGAGTTTGTTTGACAGCCGAAGAGATTTGTAATTGAACAATGTCAATGATATAAAATACATGTATACCAAAATAAAATAAATATGATGACCAAATGGAGTTTATTAAATGGTTTTATAATCAATATAATTAATGCATCATTTCAGTTATATCACATGTCATTTACCTGGCTTTACCTTTAGGCCGTCCTAAATTAATTCTACGTTTAACATCAAGGTAGGGTAACAAAACCTACAAAATGTAGGAGGGAGGGAGGAAAATAAAAAACAAACAAAAAAATCTAACAACCTAAGAATACTTTCAGTATTTTTTTTAGTGCTCAATTGATAGCCTGAAGATGTGCAAAGCACAGTGTTTAGCATCAATAAAGATGATTTAGAACTGTAATTAATAGTTTTATTAATTAAACATGAGAAATTAACAGTCCATGGATATGAAATGTCAGGTTTTTCTAATAACTTCATGAGATTTCAGTGTAAAATAACATTTCAAACAATGTGTGTTTGTTTTTTATTTTTGGCAAATTTTCAAAACCTACGCGCGCGGGTGATGTTAAACGTAAAATTTGTTTAGGATAGCCTTATCAGTACATGCTTGAAGTATATACTTTTGTTGGAATTTTACTGGATGTGTCATTGAACAATTTAATAATGATTAGGGTCCATACAAAAACACAGAACACATTAGAAATTAAAACTACCTTTATTTTACATCTTAATTGCAATTTACAGGTAAAATATACATGTAAAAACAAGAATAACACACAAAACATGAACTTCACATCAAAGTACAGGCAATAACCTTTCCAATGATATACAATATTACTATATTGCAGTGATCGGGAAAGTCCAGCGCCATGCGCAATTTGCACATTAAGCTGAAAAATGGGGCAGTGAAAGTAAAACGCAAGCGCCCGTGTGGCGCACAATAATTTTGCAAGGTTCGGTATCCATGGAACGATAGTCATCAGTCGTGCGGTACACCGAATTGCAGTGAACCCCTTGAAAAACAGTGAACCCCACTGAATTTTGCATAATCGTGTCGAAATTGGATCATTCAGAATGTTTTGCCTATTTATATATTTATCGGACTGTCTCGTGGTTTTTCCTTTGCTTAACGCTGAAGTAAATATAATTATGAAATGTCTAACTACCGGAAAAGAATAACAACAAATGATGTGAATTTTTTTTTCAAATGTTACTCCAAATAAACGTTTGTAAATTTGATTTTCGACAAATATGAATCAAATGAATGAAAATTTGTATAAAATCATCCCAAAATTCAATATGAAATTTTATTTTAACGGAAAATTCTATTTCTGAAAGTACGTGTCTGCGTGTTATTGTTTGCCGGTACTTAGTTGAATTTTATAGAAAAATGCCTCCGAAAAAAAGCAGCATCTTCTTCTTTTCAGTTTCTAGCGTTCCTTCATACTCTGAAGATCATACGCATAGACAATTTTGAATTTACAATAATGAATTATGATAACATGAACATGATAACCAAAACTTGATGATCAGATATATTTTACAGGTTAAAATTATTTACATTTGATAACTATGATCTATGGGAGGAAAATGGGGATAAGGGCTGGTTCAGTGACCAGGGCCTTGAATCCCTCTACTGTATTAGCATCTGCATGTTTTACCTGGCCAAAAGACTTTGTTTTCGTTTGTTGGTCGAGATGGAAATAACAATTTGGATCCTGACGATTCCGTGAGAAAAGAAACTGAAAATATGATTGACTCTGGCCCACAAGACGTACAAGTACCCCTGACCCTGTCTCATCAGATTGTGATGCTAACGAGAAAGACGTCCGCAAATACCACCGTCCTGTTCACGGTTAAAATTGACTTGGAATAAAAATTCATTTGAAATGTATGACTTTATATATATATATAAAGCCTTTTGACCTTTAATTGATTTACTGTGTGTGTAACTGAGTTGAGAACAGATTCAATAACAAAGGCATGAAAGGTGTATCAAATGTTAATTTTTTTATTCTCTGTAATTTTGGTTATTTTCAATTTCAACTTGTGAAATTGTTCTTGTTCCTTGTGGTACAAAATGTAAGTGGTTTCTCAATTATATTGGTCAAGATAAGGAAATCTACAAAGCAAATTTAACTATACATCAATCAGTGTCACTCACTGGATTGGAGAAATGAAGCTTGAAGCCCTAATTCCTGTTTGCCCTATTACCTGTTCGGCCGCCCTGATAATTATAATTATAGAAAAATAAGTGATATTGATTGCTTATAGATATCAAATGGAGAAATTTTAAATATGTAGCATGCTATATTAAAGTGTATGTTTCGATAATGGGCAAAGTTAAACATTTCAGTCCTTGGAATAACAATGTAGTGAAGCAGGTAAATATGAGTGAATCCAGAGTCTGTAGAAATCACTAGAAAACTGAAAAGCAATTCAATTTCAATCAATTATATTTATTTAAATGTTACATGAGCTACATTTTGTATAGTATGAAAATACATATCTATGCATTGTGCTGGAAATTTATTTCATTTTAAATGTAAATTTTACAATGGCCCATTCATATTATAGCATGGCCCATTGAAATTCAGAATGGCCCACTGAAATTTTTTTGAAGGGGCCATGGGCACATTCTGAAAAAAACCTTCAAGATCACTGATATTGTTGAAAAAATGGATCAGTTATATCGATTTGAAAATTGATGCCTATTTTTGATTGAAAAACAAAAAAGATATTCAGCCACATTATCTAAGCCATATATAATATATATAGCACAACAAGGGTTAAACTTAACATCTATCTCTTATAGTTTTTGAAATAAAGGACGAAAAGTATTAAAATTTTGAAAATTTGATGAGATAAGAGCAATAACTCCAAAATGGGAAATAAGATTTACTTCAAAATTACAGGGTAGCAGGGCTCTACAATGCGACCAAAACACTCGCATTTGCGAGTTACTTTTGTAAAATGTGAGTAAAAATTTTGTATTGATAGCCAGACGGCAAGTTGATATTTCCGCAGGGTCCCAGATTAACTTTTTTTGCTTCATAGCCAACTGGGCTACTGAAATTTTGAGACTGCTAGCCCAGATTAAAAACCATTAGCCCAGGTGAAAATGACAAGGGCAGTTACCCGCTATTATTCCCCCCAAGAAAATTTTGTAATTTTTAAGCCAAATCCTGCATTTTACACACATTTTTGAAAGAAATAAAACTAGTTGAAAAAGTGGATTTTTCCCAACAGTGTTCTAGAATTTTTCTGCAAAAAAGCAACTTTCCACAGGAAAGTGCATACCAAAAATTCACTTGCCCACAGACCAAATTTACTTTCCCTGTTTAATTAATTTTGTCGTTAATTTAATGTTATTTAGATGAAAGACATTTGATCCAGTAATAAAGCTGTTGTGCTTTATTGTGCTTAGCTAATGCAGGATATTCTTTGTACAGTAATGTGATTAAAACATTTGATCCTTTTGGTTCATCATAATTGGGCCAAGCAAATCAGCTTTTAAAAATGGAACATATATAGCATCACTATAAATGTTGTCGCTTTAGTTTTTATCCATTTAAATTTTCATTGTTGAGAAGCATAGAATGTTAACAATCTTTCCATATTCTTCTTTTTTAACCAATAATTACTTTTACCAATGTAACGTTTTGCCACCAATGGCAGTACTCTGAACGCACCTATTTGTTTGCCACCAACGGCAGCACTCTGAACGCACCTATTACAACACATGTTTCCTTCCCCTAAACTGTAATATCCCCTCGAACTGCAGAGGACGATCTCATATGAAAACACGATTTTAAATAAAAGTATGATTCTTCATTTGTACAATCATGCAAAAGAGAAAATTTTGAAATCATTTGAAACTCTTCAATCGAGCAGTTGAAATTTACTTGCCCACGGACAACTAAGGTTTGGAAATTAACTTTCCCGTGACCAAAATTCACTTGCCACGGGTAATGGGAAAGGGGAATCCTACAACACTGCCCAATATATAAACATTTGGTACAGTTTTCTTGATTTAAAAAAAAATTAACTACCAGAATAGTAGTATGGTCTCATTATCTTAATTTGTGTGAGTTGCAAATAGAAAATAAATAAATAAATAAATAATACACAGAAATCCTTCCGTAAATTCCGTTAGCTTTACGACCGCACTGGTATGTTTTTAACTTTGGAAATTTACCGAAATTTAGAGTGCTCCTTAGCTGGAGGATTATTCTATAAACTATGTATTCTGGTTCCCTGTTTGAAAAGCCATAACTGATGTTCCTTTGAGCTAGAAACATTTCAACTGAACAGGTAACAGAAAAACGATCACGATACAAACGGACAAATGATAGTTTAGGGATACAGGGCTACTGGAATTTTTAATAGCCAGCTGGGCTATCTTTCTACGTTTTCAAGTCGCCCAGGTGATATTTTGGTTGCCGTGGGCGACCGCTAATTTGGACCCCTGTTTCCGGAACATTTTCATTCCCTCACCGATATTATTTTTCAATTTAAATTCCGACTTTCATTATCCAATCTTTTAAATCGTTCAATTGACTCAGATATAAAAGTTTTAAATCACATACTTTTGACACTTGTAAAAAGACCACGATTAGCAAAAAACGAAACCTTCTCACAAAATTTTTCGCCAAAAATAAACCCGTTACATCAACTGATTACGAAACTAGCCTACCTGATGCAACATCGACGAAGGTATAAGACGAAATACTGATGAACTATTCCTGGCTCATTGATGATTCCAATAACGACGTTATGACAAATATGTATTGTTATGTTTGCAGAAAGGCAGGACCAGATATTGCTGGCAAAACCGAATTTGTCACTGGAAAAATGTTTAAACGTGAAATTATTGTTTATCATTTAAAACTAAAAGTCTGAAATATGAAAATTATTTCAATGTGGTATCAGAAAAAGTCCATTCAGGGCATTAATAATTATGTACAAATAAATACATATTGGAGATATATAGTATGAAATATGGCAAGTAACATTCTTTTGTTAGCGAGTAAAAAATGTTTCCTTACTAACCAGGGACAAGTAGGTGCTGGTATGAATTGTAGAGCCCTGCAGCGTAGGTAGATCTTGATATACTGAACATGTTTGCTGTTTAAACTTAACATCTATCTCTTATAGTTTTTGAAATAAAGGATGAAAAGTATTAACATTTTCAAAAATTTGATGAAAAAAAGGGAAATAACTCCAAAAAGGGTAATGGGATTTATTTCAAAATTGCAGGATAGGTAGATCTTGACATACTGCATATTTTTGCAATTAAACTTAACCTTTATCTCTTTTTATTTTTTGAAATATAAAGCAAAACATATTAAAATTTTAAAAATTTGATGAAAAAAGGGCAATAACTCTAAGATGGGTAATCAGATATACTTCACAATTGCAGGGTAGGTAGATCTTGACATGCTGAACATGTTTGCAGTTTAAACATAACATCTATCTCTTATAGTTTTTGAAATAAAGGACGAAAAGTATTAAAATTCTAAAAATTTGATGAAAAAAGGGCAATAACTTCAAGATGGGTAATCAGATATACTTTACAATTGCAGGATAGGTAGATCTTGACATGCTGAACATGTTTGCAGTTTAAACTTAACATCTATCTCTGATAGTTTTTGAAATACAGGACGAAAAGTATTAAAATTTTAAAAATTTGATGAAAAAAGGGCAACAACTCCAAAATGAGTAATGCAATTTACTTCAAAATTACAGGGTAGGTAGATCGTGACATGCTGCATATTGTTGCAGTTTAAACTTAACATCTATCTCTTATAGTATTTGAAATAAAGGACGAAAAGTATTAAAATTTGAAAAGTTGATGAAAAAGGGAAATAACTCCAAAATGGGTAATGAGATTTACTTCAAAATTGCAGGGTAGGTAGATCTTGACATGCTGCATATTGTTGAAGTTTAAACTTAACATCTATCTCTTATAGTTTTTGAAATAAAGGACGAAAAGTATTAAAATTTTGAAAATTTGATGAAAAAAGGGAAACAACTCCAAAATGGATAATGGGATTTACTTCAAAATTGCAGGGTAGGTAGATCTTGACATGCTGCACATTTTTGTATTTTCAACTTAACCTTTATTTCTTATAGTTTTTTAAATATAAGACGAAAAGTATTAAAATTTAAAAAACTCCAAGATGGGTAATCAGATTTACTTCAAAAGTGCTGGGTATGTAGATCTTGACACACGGAACATGTTTGCAGTTTAAACTTGAAATACAGGACGAAAAGCATTAAAATTTTGAAAATTTCATGAAAAAAAGGCAACAACTCCAAAATTGTGTAATGGGATTTACTTCAAAATTGCAGGATAGGCAGATCTTGACATGCTGCACATTTTTATAATTTAAACTTAAAAGCAATATCTTATAGTTTTTTAAATAAAGAACAAAAAGTATTAACATTTTGAAAATTTGATGAAAAAAGGGCAATAACTCCAAAATGGGTAATAGGATTCACTTCAAAATTTCAGGGTAGGTAGATCTTAACATGCTGCACATTTTAACCCCATGTCAGATTTTTGATATTACTAACGGTTTCTAAGTTATTACCCAAAACCTGCAATTTTACCATATGTTCTATTTTTAGTAACAGCAGCCATGTTGATTGGTGCATGCCATCATCGGACACAATTTGTAAACTAAACACCCTAGTGATGATTCAGACCAAGTTTGGGTACTATTGGTCTACTAGTTTCAGATGAGAAGATTTTTGAAAAAGTTTACGACGTACGACGGACGCCAAGTGATGGCAAAAGCTTACTTGGCCTTTGGCGAGGTGAGCTAAAAAGGGCAATAACTCCAAAATGGGTAATGGGATTTACTTCAAAATTGCAGGGTATGTAGATCTTGACATGCTGAACATGTTTGCAGTTTAAACTTAAGATCTATCTCTTATAGTTTTTGAAATAAAGGAAGAAAAGTGTTAAAATTTCGAAAATTTGATGAAACTAGAACTGTCCGCATACCGGGACTAATACCCCCCGCTTCACTCTGACTGTGTCCAAGATTATTGAAAACTAAGTCTACATGGAAAATATATTATTTGTCAAATTATAATGTTTAACACATTCAACAAAAATAAAAACGTCGTAGCATAAAAACTGTAAGAGGAGTTGCACGGACAAACCATGTACCCTTTCAGCCAAATTCACAAATAAAAAAAAATAACTAAGTTCAACAATCTATATTTTTTGGTAAAATTCATGAAAATCAAAATCCTTACAACATGCACATCTTTGATATGAGTACAAATGTTCTGCAATGTAAAAACTTCCTAACTTACAAACTGTAGGAGGATTTGCGCAGACAAACCATGTACCCTTTTTGCCATATTCACACAAAAATGGCTAAGTTAAACAATCTATATTTTTAGTAAAAATGCACAAAAATCAAAATCCTTACCACATGCACATCTTTGATATATGTACAAACAATCTACAATATAAAAACTTCCTAGCGTAAAAACTGTAGGAGGAGTTGCACGGACAAACCATGTACCCTCTATGCGGACAGACAGACGGACAGACAGGGTGAAACCTATATACCCCCCCAAACTTTGTTTGCGGGGGGTATAAAAAGGGCAATAACTCCAAAATGGGTAATCAGATTTACTTCAAAATTGCAGGGTAGGTAGATCTTAACATGCTGAACATGTATGCAGTTTGAATTTAACATCTATCTCTAATAGTTTTTTAAATAAAGGACGAAGAGTACAAAATATGCCTAATTTGCATAATCGGTATAAATCGGCTGAAAGAAAAATTTCACAGAAAAACCCGTAATATATGTTAAACTACTCACTGCCATGTAGCTGCAGCTAAAATTTGAGCTCATTTTGACTTATACTAAAGCAGCAATTGAAATTTCATCCCCCCTTTTTTTCTATTTTTAGCTTGGTGGCCATCTTGGTTTGAAGTCGGGAACACCGGACACAAATTTGGAAGGGGGCCATCCAAGGACCATTCCACCAAAGTTTGGTTGCAATTGGCCCAGTAGTTTCTGAGAAGATTAAAATGTGAAATGTTGACGGACGGACGATGGACGAAAAGTGATGGCAATAGCTCAGATGACCCTTTGGGTCAGGTGAGCTAAAAAACTGAAAGCATTACTTGATGTTGCAGGGCTATCTAAATTGAATGTGGTCTCAGTCACTAACCCCCCTTTTTGGCAATATCCTTAATCTGGTCGTAGTAGTCGTTAACTGTGTCAAGGATTTAAGATGTCCCTTTAATCATACTGTAATGTAAGTGAACTATTAAAATATTTTTTTTTAAAAGTAGGTCTGGCAAAAAGTTGATAGGTCTCAGGTCTGGCAAAACTCTCTTACTTTCATGGACCCAATGTCTGACAGGAAAACAAAATTATCTGCAACTCTGAGATACCAATAGAGGACTCCCAGAATGGCCTGTTGGAATCCCTCTACCTTACATACCAATATGGGATTACAAGAGTTGCCTGTTGGAATCTCTCTACCTTACATACCAATATGGGACTACAAGAGTTGCCTGTTGGAATCCCTCTACCTCAAATACCAATAGAAGAGTCCAAGAGTGACCTGCTGGAATTCCTCTACCTCACCTACTAGCATTAATAATAGGACATGGGTATAGTTTTATATACATAGTAAGCCCTTTTGTGGGCAATCCCGGTTTGACCCTCTGCTTTGGGAGATTGTTACGTTTTAAACACTGGTCAAGCAAGACACGTGTAAAGAATCAAGCCGTTACAATGGAACAAGAAGATGATATGTACCAAATATATTTAAAGCATGTCTGTACCACGCAAAGAACATGAGTGGTCATATTTGTGTGTCTTGGAGATATAGAATTTGTCACTGTTTTTACAATTTTTCTATTGTATTTTGGAACTGTTCCAATAGTGTTGTAATTGCTTTATTTTCCTTTCAAATGCAACCAATATTAACAAGACCGAAATAAGGTACTGGGTCTGATTATTTTTGCTCTAATAAAAGTACAGTTTTCAATAAAGATGTTAAATGGGGGAGGGACTAACATGAAATGCAGGTCATTGTTCAACTAATCAGAATACAGTGTATATATATATATACATGAGTTAAAAAATATTTACTTTTTATAGTATGGTGAAACGATAGGTTAAATATATTAACTCTTCTTACACATTACATGTATACCAAATACCAATTTTTATTGAAGTGACTGTAACAAGTGACTGTACCAGGTGAGCGCTCATGTATTAGGAGTCTCGACATTGCCTCATTCTGCCATTTTTATATTAGATTTGGAAATTTACCGGCAGTGTGAATGTTTCTTTCTTTCTTTTTTTTGCTTTTCAATTTATTATTTAAATGACATGGTGAATAGAAAATCCAATATTAGGTTGGAAACTAATTCACAGAAACTAGTAGCATAACAATAGATATTATAAATTATGTTTCATACCAAACATACCATCACAAATATTCCCAGAAGTGTATATGCCGCCATGTTGAATGTTCTTGAATATCTACAATATGTACATCATCTGTAACAAAAACAATAAATATGAACAATGTGCTTAACAAAAATAAATAAGAACAGCATGTACATAATGCTACGACAGATTCTGACAGATGATAATACATGCAATCAATAATATATTATGCTATTTTGCTTATAAGGAATCGAATCTATCCCATTTAACTTGAAATAGAGGTTTGTCAATTTGTGATTCCCCTTTCGATGTTCTCTATCGTATATTTTTTGTTGCAATCTATTTTTTTCTCTCACATAGACCTATCCCAGTGCCACATTTTAAGTAAGATATTGTGGTTGAAACAGGATGCTTGTGCAAGTTGTGGGCATGGAATTACCACCTTTTATTTTCTGCTTACATATTTATTTTCGAGATCATTTGATCTCCTTAGTTGATTGTGTCCATATCCATACAATAAATATTATGGTGACAGCAGCTTATGTAGGTTGGCCCTCCACCCTTATCATCCCAAAACTTGGACGATCAAAATTTTAAAAGTGGTACATGTTAGCTGCTGTTTCCATAAACTTGTGTGGATAGGGACACGAACACTTTAAATAAAAGAAAATTAGACGAAATAATAAAGAAATTGTATTGAAAAAGTCATGAAAACAAAAAGTAAACTAGAGGCTCCCAGGAGCCTGTAACCACTCACCTGGTTTTAATTGAACACCTAAAGTTGATAGAAAATGGGAGTGTTACACATAATTTTGAAAGTGGGCCACCCAATGATCATTACAACTAAAATGATTTTGATGTGATTTTTATATCATAATATTCATAAACGGAATAAACTGACTGATAAAATCTTGCAGAAAAACCAGAATTTTTGCAATGTAGCTGCAGTTATAATTTGAGCTCCTTTTGATTTATACTAAAGCAGCAATATAAAATTGAAGAAATGTCTATTTATAGTAACAGCAGCCATCTTGAATGGAGGGTGAGGCTGTCAGACACAATTTTGAAAGGAGCCCACCCAGGGACCATCCCTGTCAGGTTTGGTTTAATTTGGTTCAGCGGTTTCAGAGGGGAAGATTTAAATATGTGATCTTTTATCAAAATATGCCTAATTTGCATAATCGGTAGATCGGCTGAAAGAAAAATTGCACAGAAAAAAAACAGAATATATGTTAAACTACTCCTTGCCATGTAGCTGCAGTTAAAATTTTAGCTCATTTTGACTTATACTAAAGCAGCAATGGACAATTGAAGAAATTTCTATTTTTAGTAACAGCAGCCATCTTGAATGGAGGGTGGGGGTTGTCGGACAATTTTGAAAGGGACCCACCCAGGTTTGGTTTAATTTGGTTCAGCGGTTTCTGAGGAGAAGATTTAAATGTGATCTTTTATCGAAATATGCTTAATTTGCATAATCGGTATAAATCGGCTGAAAGAAAAATTCACAGAAAAACCCATAATACATGTTAAACTACTCCTTGCCATGTAGCTGCAGTTAAAATTGGAGCTTATTTTGACTTATACTAAAGCAGCAATGGACAATTGAAGAAATTTCTATTTTTAGTAACAGCAGCCATCTTGAATGGAGGGCGGGACTGTCGGACACAATTTTGAAAGGGACACACCCAGGGACCATTCCTGCCAGGTTTGGTTTAATTTGGTTTAGCGGTTTCAGAGGAGAAGATTTAAATGTGATCTTTTATCAAAATATGCCTAAATTGCATAATCGGTATAAATCGGATGAAAGAAAAATTTCACAGAAAAACCCGTAATATATGTTAAACTACTCATTGCCATGTAGCTGCAGTTAAAATTTGAGCTCATTTTGACTTATACTAAAGCAGCAATAGACAATTGAAATTTCATCCCCCCTTTTTTCTATTTTTAGCTTGGTGGCCATCTTGGTTTGAAGTTGGGATCACCGGACACAATTTTTGTTTAGAAAGCATACAATCATAAAAATGAATTGCATGTGGCGGCCATGTTTGTCAATGGATCGGGACGAAATGAGCAATCTTTATAGAGGACCTTCCATAGATGCTTCCTACCAAGTTTCAATTCATTTGGATCAGTAGATTCAGAGGAGAAGATTTTTTAAAATAGGCCAATCAGAAACAAGAATTGCTTGTGGCGGCCATATTTGTTAATGGATCGGGACAATATGAGCAATCATTATAGAGGACCTTCCATAGATGCTTCCTACCAAGTTTCAATTCATTTGGCTAAGGGGTTTCAGAGCAAAAGATCAAAATGTGAAAAGTTAACAGACAACGGACGCCAAGTGATGGCAAAAGCTCACATTGCCTTTGGCAAGGTGAGCTAAAAACATTTATTTGACCTTGAGGTCAAAGGGCAAGGTCCCACGAAGGTCATTATAGCACGCGACACACCGCCTTATGGTCATGCACCCACATACCAAATATAATTGACCTATCTCGAAAGACAAAAATGTTATGGCCCAGAAGGGGAGACATGATGATGTGTCACTTGAAGAGTTTAATGTTTGATTGTCTTAGTTTTACTGAGGGTTTAATTACCTGATTGTCCACTACAGACGGTGAGGCTCCTGACTTTAACAGAATGTCTACTACCTCTGTTCTGCCACTCACTGCTGCTCTGTGAAGAGGTGTCTTACCCTAAAACAATAAATATAAAACAATATTTAAACACAAACAATTCCTCAGTAAATAACAGACATTTTGTCATTAAATCTTCACAAACA
>MJUT01001373.1:538134-555299 GCA_002080005.1 Gigantidas platifrons | reverse complement strand
ACAGGTATATAAATTCAAACATTATAAGGAAGGCGATCAATATTCCATCAAGATGTCACATTTTTACAAATATTCTAAAGTACAGCTGGATATCGGCAACAGAATACCGAAGGAACAAGTTAAAGGGATTATTCAAAAAATGACAGAATCCAAAAACAAGGCAAAATCGAGATAGCACACACGAAAACGACAAAAAGGACGGGTACACAAAAAACAACAGAGCACAGAGAGAAAAAAAATACACATGAATAAGACGACACATAAACTGAAGCACTTACAGTATGAACCTCCACGAAAAAAACGTAGGTGACATCAGGTGCTCCAGAAGGGTAAGCATGTCCTGCTCCGTTGACGGCACCCGTCACACTGCAAGTGAGGAAATTCCAGGTAAAAGTCAAATCCGGTATGACGAGAAATCTAACCGAAGATATCAGTCTCATTTGTGAGATTGAAACGTCAATCCCTGGACTGAATTTTAAAAAAAGAAAAAAATATTTAATATGCCTTCTGATTTGAAATGTGTCTACAAGTTGATATGATATGACAGGTGCACTCAACTTGTTGTCATAAGGTTTGTTAGTTTACCTGCCCAAGATGGACATAATCTTTCCATGTACTCTGGCTTCCTCCACTTTAAAAAGAATGAAACAGTATTGCCAATCCAGTGATAAACCTGAACTTTCAATCAATCTTTTTCATTGAGATGTTAAAATTATATTTCCATTTTGTTTAAATCTGCTTTGTAAGTTAATAACAATAAAGTATACAGAACATCAGATTAAAGAACACAAAATGTTGTTACTTTATAATTGATCTCTGACTTTCAAAGTTAAACCATCCATTGCATGCTTTTAATATTTAATATACCCTCGCTTTTAAAGCGGAGGGTTTATAGTGATCTGTATTTCCGTCCTTCCGTCACACTTTTTTATATCGGCTACTTCTCCTAAACCATGAGTGGTTTATTGATGAAACTTTTCAGGGATAATTTATAAAGTAGGCAATTGCATGTGCTTGTGTGATTTTTATTTTCATCAGACAATGTTTAGAGATTTCTTGTAGGTGGGGGTATAAACATATGGTGAGCTATGCTCCCACTAATTCTAGTTCATTTTATCTTTGCAGCATTTTGCAGAAGCCTATCATGAACAGTACTAAAGAATGGAAGACAGGAGCTGAAGAAGTTAAAAGCTTGGCTGACTGTTTAGAAGCTTACCGGAAGTTTTTAATACAACAAAACCAGACTATTAAACATAACCACAGCCTGCTACACCCAGTCAAGACTATAGCAAAGGATGCTACATTAGAGCACAGGAAAGCTACACCATTTTTGCAAGATAAATACTCTTTAATCAATGCATCTGTGAAGGAAGCAGGTGAAGGAAAACCCGTTATATTTGATGAGACCATACACATCAGTCGTCCATTTGAGTCAAATCTTCAAAGATTCAGATTCATCGAGAGTTTGCAACTTTCTGTACCGATTGATATTATCAGTTTTAGTCCTGGAGGTTCTATAATCAGCATACTCTGCATAAGTCAAGTTCCAGAAAATAGAACAGAGGCACACATTCTTGTTGATGGTGCTAGACTCATACAAGATATTAGACCAAGATTGTTGGAATTCCATACCAGAGCTCAAAAACAAGCATTCAAGGAAAAGCTTAGAAATATAGTCAACCTTTCTGGATCAGTTGTAGAATTTATTTACAAGGAACTTGCTTTAGATGCTAGTGTTGCAGCCCATCCAGTGACACACGAAAGGCTGAGACTGATATCACTTGGAGACACAGGGTTCATAGCTGATTTAAGACATTTGAATCCAGGAAGACCTTCGACAAAATATGACGTTTTCTTTGAAAAATTAGCAGGCATCATTGAAGAAAGAACAGCTTCAGATGATAGACGACATGGTACTGCACATCTGTCTGAGTACCTTTCATTACGAGATCTGATAGAAAAAACGACAGAGCAATGCCCAAAAGATACTCCAGTGCCATCAAAAAGTTTAGTGCGACTGCAGTTCACACCACGAAACCCTTACAGTCATGCAGCACTGAACTTTACAAGTAGAATAAACGTTCAGTTCAAAATTCAGAGAAGGCAGCTAAGGTTGAGTCATGAGGACATACATTTCTGCAATGCTCAGTACAAATATTTTAAAGAGAGAGCTGTCGAGCTGAAAGGAAGTTGTCTCTTTCTTTGTTCAGATGACAAGGCTAAAGTACCTTTTGGTGATCCAGGATGCGCAGTCTCCACTGGGGTCAGAGGGAAGAAGTCTATAGTTGACGTTGATACAACTTTAGTAGCTTCGGTCATTCTTAGTTCTGAAATACCAAATACTCCAGATAAGTCTTTTGTCAGAGGATAAATGATTCAGTATTCCAGATGGCATCTCCCTTTAGACACGCAACCTTGATGGCTAAAGTTATGGAATCTGAAAAGTATCCAGTTCTCTTAAAAATGACTGATGGAGGAACAGATCAGAGAAACACTTTGCAAAATGTCCGATGTGCAAACATAACACTATTCAAGGAATTTGATCTAGATATGCTGATTCATGTAAGATGTGCACCTGGCCAGAGCTGGATCAATCCAGCAGAACGCATTATGAGCATTCTCAATATTGGTCTACAGAATGTGTCACTGGAAAGAGAAGAGTTAATAGATAAAACTAAGGAAGCTGCAGTAAGAAGATGTGGCAGTATGGCCGAAATAAGAGAACTTGGATCAAAGGTAAAAGAAGGATGGACTGTAGCTGTCGAGCCTTTACAGAGGATAATAAAAAACAGATTTTGCCGTCTTAAACTGAAAGACGAGGCAATAACAGTTTATGATCCTGTTACCGATGAACAAATTGATTTGATGAAAAGACATTTAAGAGAACTATTTCCTGAGCTGAAGCTTGACAAATTACAGAAAGTTCATACAGATAAAGTCCAGTCTTACAAGGGATGGATTGAGAAGCATTGTAAGATCAGTCACTATAGCTTTCAGATAAGAAAGTGTACAGATGAGAAATGTTGTTTACCAACAGTTTTGCCACGAGAAAAATTGTCCTGGCTTCCTGACCCAGTATTAGACGATTGCAAGGAACACTTTAAAAAATACTGCGATGTAAATGGAATTGAAACCACAGATTCAGATAGACCATCTCTGAAAGTAGCAAAGAAAAAAACGGAAAAGCAACCCAAGGCTAAACCAATTTCTGAGGAAGTTATTGATAAGGAGAGTTCAGTTGTAGAAGAACAAGAGACTGTAAAGGAGGATTACACTAAACTTCCAGATTCTGATCTTCAATTATGTACAACACAGAGAAGTAGATCATTGGTCACATGTGTTGAATGCAGGAAACCAAGGATTGTTTATGCAAAGAACAAGCTGACAGAGAGGCAAACTATGGCATTTGTAACTGCAGTTAGTATGTATGAATATACTTGTGGATCTGTTCTTTTACCTCCTGGACATGCATTATACAACTCAGTTCAAGTGAGAAATGATTTAGCTTCTTGTGTTCCGATTGAACTACAGTACTATGCCAGTGGTTTAGGAATCACAAGTATGTGCTGTTACTGTTCTTCCGAGGATGGAACTGTTAACCCAGACCTTAAGAAGAAGTACAAGACAGTGCTCCCAGTGTGTCAAGAATGCTTAGATGCAGAAAAACAACCTGTTGTTCAGAGACCCTATGGAAAACAATGTGACTAGAAAAACTATAATATTTTATAGCTGAAATCAAAATAGTGACTTGCAAAGCTTTTCTTGCATCTTGACAAGTTCAGTTGTATTCTCATTATTAAATGTTATTAAATTCAAGTAGGTCTACAGTCCTCTACACCTAAAATATTTTACTGTCACATGGCATCCATTGTTAAATTTGCAGTAGAAACTTACTCTGCTGGCACACCTGAGATAACCCTGGTTATATGATTGGTTGATTTTTTGGTGTTTAATGCCACTTTCAGCAATATTTCAGCTATATCATGGAGACCAGTTTTAGTGGTGGAGGAAGCCGGAGTACCCGGAGAGAACCACCGACCCTGGGCAAGCAACTGGTAAACTTTATCACTTGTGGCTGCGAGTCGAGTGCACCCTTTTTTGTAATTTACAAAGCTGGGCGCGAACCCACGCTGTATTGGTGATAGGCTTGTATGAGCTGTTAGATCCAGCATCCTAGCTCATTGAGCCACCCAGGCACCCCTGGTTATATGGGTCAATCATGACAATGATAGTAATTTTCTATTTGCCTTTTTTGTGTTGTGATCTTGTATTTGGTTTCCTCTTGGAATGGTGATTCGGTTTTTGATTTTTATGAAAATATGGTGAAAATATACTATAAAAACAATAGAAAGCTACCCATACCAGGCCAAATTAAATTAATTTTAATATTCTCATCATCACCAATTGAATTCTTATTTGTAATTTTATATCTTTTATTTAATTTTTACAAACATGTCACAAAAATGTGTAGGGATCTTTGCACTTCATTGTTTGAAATATGAAATTTTATTACATATATAATTTTAAATCTTTAAAAAATTGATCAGGAGATGATAAGAATATGAAAAAATAACTTTATTTGGCCTTATGGGATGATGTAAAGCAACACACAGTGCATTCTACTAAGTTTTATTAAGTACAAATTTCACAAATTTATCATATTGACATACTTAGAATGTAATAATAAGCTAGTGAAAACATCTACTACACATACAACAAAACAAAGAATTAATTGTACATGTANAAAAATAATAATGTTTTCATATAACACAAAACATTTGTCTAGTGATTTAGTAAAGTATTCCAAAAAGTCATTATTTTTCATGGATGGAGGTTTGTATGCTCCCATAATAAGCCATTTCTGATCATTTAAATACAATTCATAGCAAATATTTTCAAGTTTATCAGATTCGAGACATTGTTTTCTACTGGAGGAAAAGTCTGATTTAATCAAGGTAAGTAAGCCACCACCATGCTGATCTCTATCACGTCTTTGTAAGTTGTAACCATCAACTTGAAATAAGTTGTCCTGGAAGGTAGTGTCCAATTTTGACTCAGTGATCATCAATAAGTCAACTATGTTATCTGTTAACAGTTCCTTTACCTCATAAAATTTGTACCTTAGACTGTTTATGTTTATATACGCCGCAATAAAGTTCTTTGGATGCAGACGTCTGGCCTCTCTCAGATCTTGGAACAAGAGTTTATTTACACCGGAAGTAGAGCTAGTCGAGAGACAGTCATTTGGTGTGTTTGATTTATCATTTATATCAATAAAAAATGAATCGCTAAAATCTGGTAAATAAAATTTTTTGCAGAACCAGCTATCAGTTGAGTTGATGTTTTTATTCATCAAGCGAGGGAAACGTAAGGTTGAAACTGACGATAATAAAGAAAACTATAGACCAAATAAGTCAACCAAAGTTGATCATCACAAGGAAAGTTCTAAAAAACCGTCCAAACAACGAACCCGACTGTTCTATTTGCCAGAAGTACAACACAAAAGCAAGGAACAGATCAGAAATCTGGGTTGACAAGCCATGCATCCGTAGGCGTAGTGAGTCATGCAAAAGCCACATTGTCAGAAATGCACAAAAACGAACTTGGCGAATGAAAGACTTGCAGTGATAGCTGAAGAACAAGGACAAGGTAAACATTTTTGATTCTTTCATGATTGTTTTTTTTTTTACTAATGTCCCATGCTGTATTAGAATACAAATGAAATACAAAATATTTTATTGCTAATCACAGTGCCCAAGATGAGCAGAATAATTACAATAAATTTAGTTACAATGATTGGAATGATTTACATACGATTCATGACATTTATATCAACAGCTACAAAAAAGAAAAAAGAGGAAAAAAATATTTTGCACATTTATTAGGTTGATTGATTGATTGATTGATTGGTGTTTAACGTCCAGCGAGCAATTTTTCAGCTATATTCAGGACGAGAATAATTTAAACGCCACGAGACTCGAAACAAGGAAATGTGATGGGTAAGGGACGGATAATTTAGCCAGTGTAACAGGTCTCTTATGGACCACTCATCATGAGCATAATGCTCATAGTGAGCTGTTACACTGGGTTCTTTAACGTGCGAAGAGAGTGACAATCTCTCAACACGGGACCTCGGTTTTATTTACGTCTCATCCGAAGGACGGGTTGGCTGTGAATTTCTACATCCCGCACAACCGACGGACGCTCCTTCAAGCCGAAGAAGCTCTCGGTCCCATTTCTATACCCCGGGGTTCCCGCGGGGATGACCCCTTTTAGAGGACTAGTGCCTCTAGGACGGAGAAACCTGGTGCCTATTCTACCCCGGCACACCCTCTGGGAGGGGGTCACATTTATTAGGAGGCACACAGAATAATGTATTAATGTCAATGATCAATCCATAACATATACATGCAGATTATACCTATATAAATGGAGGAGACACACTGGGAATAAAAACACTCGTGTATACATGAATTGAGATTAATATACTAGTGCTGTATTACAAATGTATAACATAACATAAACTATTCAAGGTCTAGGTATTTATAAATAAATCAAGTCAATCATATAGTAAAGCTACAGTTAACCCATTAACATAGTGTTTCTTTCATTTGTTAATATTTTTATCATTTTTACCAATTCTTTAAATACGTTTTGATTTTCATTACTCATTAGCCAGATAAATTTATCAGAATTATTTAATTTCTCTGCGTTAGGATATAATTTGAAAATACAACCTAAATGATTTTCTCTAAAAGTTTTGAATTTTGTACAACTCATTAAAAAGTGTATCTCATCTTCAACTTCACAATTACATAAAAGTACAAATACGTTTGTGTTCTGGCAGATTCTTATGTCTACCCTTATCAATTTCTAAATTATGAACACCTATTCTGAATTTTGTAAAAAATATTTCTCTCTGAGTAAGGAAGGGATTATGACAGCTGTTTACAAATAATCTTCATTTTATTTCAGGTCTCATACAAACATCACTTGAAAGTCAAGTCAATGCAAATGAAGCAGCAATTAATTAATATATTGTTTTATCAGTTTCACATATATGATAAATTCTCTGATGTTTTCTTTCATTAATTCTGGTTAAATCTTTATATCTTCAGAATGTGAGACTTACCAACCATGTTCTGCAAGGGCTAATGATGGTTGCTATACATGGGCCAGAAGAAGAAGACTTGGATTTCAATGAGACATTAAAAATCTGGGGCAATTTAAGGAAAAGACATATTTTGCTGGACAGAATTAAAAAGTGTGGAGATAGAAATAATGAACTTAAATCAGTGGTTTTGAAATCAATGCTGATGCATAAAATAGTACAGGAAAGGAAACAAAAAAGGGACAAATTGATAAAAAAAACTGAAAGCAAAAAAGAAGTGACATAAATACACATTTGAGTTTATGTACATGTATACGTTTATTAAAATATAATATTTTCTATAAGTATATTCATTCTTGCCAGAACGCGAAAAACCCGGCTGGACAAGACATTTTGAAAACACCCACCTTACCTCTTTGAAAAATGGAAAACACTGATAGTGTAATCCCAACATCTTACGTGTGGGACAAAAGTTTGCAATATTTATTTTGTTGTGGATTTCACTTACATTTAATTTAGAAAGTAATGCAATGTATTCTTATTTATTAGTTTTCTACTTTTTTACAAATGTGACTGTTTATTTAGCTTATTCTTGACAAAATGGAAATATTTTGTTAAGTTTGTGAAGAAAGAGCAAACACTCTTACATCTCTATCAACAACTTTTTGGATGGATATAAGGAGTTAAACCTATGTTTATGTAGTCATCAGTGTATTAATGTAATGATGCAAAGAATGCAAGTCAGTAAAGGAATTTAAGAGAAAATTTTCTACCTTACGTATGGGACAAAAAAAAAGTGTTACGTATGGGACGTTTCAGATTGACTTTGATGTCTTGTCTTGTCTACATTAATTGGTGATAGTCAAAACCAAAGTTATTTATACTTAGGTACCTTGATACCATTCAAGTAAAATGTAAGATCTTATATTTCAAGTATGTACTTTTCATCGAAATATGGCTTACGTATGGGACAGCATGTGTTTTGGAAAATGTATTTTCAAACTTTGAAGACTTGAATTAAAAAAATTATCAGAATTCTCTCCATTCTTTTTTGTCATAATTCTTCCTCACACTCTCAACAAAAGATTAACTGTATATAATGTAGATAAATAAGAAGATGACTCCATATAATTCCTTGTTAATCTTGTGGATGACTATTTTGTTAAAAACGATTACATACCATCATACTTCGGTTAACATCTTCTCTGATAATGATATTATATTGAAGTGCTACATGTTATATACCAACAGAAACTAGAGAAAATTCTCTATAAACTGAAACTGACTCTAACTTTGTTATTCCTGAGAGAAAAATGTATTACACCTTTAAAAATGGGGAAAATATGAAGTGGCCGCTCGTAACGAGCATTTTTTGGAAAATTTTGGGTATGTATGAGCCTGTATTTCCATAACCGTTCATAATAGACCATTGGAAGTTATCTATTGTCAGTGATTGGGATTAAAAAAAATTCAATGGGACTATGGCCCCCTTCCCTTCCTTGTCAATGGGACATTTTTGATATGAATGGGCCATAATGACAGAACTATGCACCAAAATCCAGTGTGAAAAATAATGTAGAATAAAAACATTTAACAAACTTTAATACATGGGTGGAGGAGATATATAAACTATCTGACAACTCACACCCTTCTGTTTGAATAAATATGATGAAGGACATACGAGCTTGAACTTAACACTTTTTTTTTAATTCTTGGCTTAAACCTTGATCTGGACAAAAAACTCCATCTGATATGCATGATAAATGCTGTGCAATGCATGAAAATTCCCATTTCACGTTTCCCGGGGAAAGTAAAAAAAAACCACGATACTTCCCGCCGGGAAAGTGTTATAAGTCCATTGTTGCTCGTTGTTGTACTTTGCGGTTATCAGATATATCAGTTTTTGAAACTGGTTTACGATTTATTTAAGCCTGAATTCCGTATGTAAAGGTATAAAATTGTATGTACACAAGGTACCAGATATCGATGTTGATTTGCAGTTGAACCACAGGCGCTTGTGTAGAGTCAAAAATATGCTGGCTATGTACCTAAAATACCACAAGGCCGGACTCACTCCTACTACCCCTGTCACTTCAACCGCTACTTCCCATGTCAAAATGTCGATAGAACACAAATCGCCTACTGATTTGCGTAGTGAAATGATTTTTCTTCAAGGAAATTCCGTTTTTTATATTTTCCTACCTTCTACACCCCCATACTGACAGATAATCCTCCGATTTTGTTGATACACGACATAGCGTAGGCTGCAAAAGCGAAAGTATGTTTTTCCGCCTTTCGGTCGTTCTCTGGTTTTATTATTGCCTTACGAAACATACATGAGAAGTTCATATTTTGGCGCCTTGTAATTTGAATTTGGAATTTCTAGTGTTTAGTATTTATATAAGATAAAACCCGAGTACAAACGAAAGGCGGAAAGACGTCACGCGACCTACTTTCGCTTTTGCAGCCTACGAGATGTCGTGTATCAACAAAATCGGAGGATTATCTGTTAATATGGGGGTGTAGAAAGTAGGAAGATATAAAAAACGGATTTTCCTTGAAGAAAAATCATTTCGCTACGCAAATCAGTAGGCGATTTGTGTTCTATCGACATTTTGACATGGGAAATAGCGGTTGAAGTGACAGGGGTAGTAGGAGTGAGTCCGGCCTTGTGGTATTTTAGGTACATAGCGAGCATATTTTTGAATCTACACAAGCGCCTGTGGTTGAACTTTCACAGATCATTTTGAGATAAAAACTAAATTATAAATTAGATACAGTGATTGGGATTAAAATTTTTTCAATGGGACTATGTCCGCACAGTCTTGACAGAACGGTTCGGCTGTATGTACGTCTGACTTCATCAGAAAACGAATGCGCGCATATGACGCGGAGTTTTTATGTGGAAATGCGCCATTTCGTCGGGTAATGCGACTATGGCGCAGGGCGCATGGTAATCCCAATCACTGTATTGTATAGACCCCATAATGCACCAAGTTTAAACATATCATTCATTTATTTTATATTGCAACATATCATTTGCTGATCAATTACACAATATCCTTTAATAAGTGCAACCTTAGCTTGCTGTAGTCCTACATGATAAACACCAGGAGCACTTGTTATGTGTCAAGCATTGGTTTAAGGAACTTGAAGATCCCCAGGCAGCTGCCGGCCCTTCACAGGCCTTTGCTAACTTTATCCTGGCTACAAATTGGGACTTAGCAAATCACTGACCGGGCTTGGGTTAAAAAAGTTGAAAAAGCCCTGGGCTTGGGCCTGCCCAAAATAATTTTCAACCCCTGATATTGCACCTGAATGGATGTGTTTGGACATTGCACCAGATGCATGTTTATGTTTTTTCATACTGGATTTGCACAAACAATTTAAAAAAGAAATGGAATGGATATAACAATAGAAATTTTAATAATAGTGTAATTAGTAACTTTAAACTAGGGTTATTGTTATGAAGAAAACAACAATGGGAAAGTAATTAGTGCTAGGGTTTAATATGAGTGCACGTATATTATTCCTCACCACTATTTCATTTTATTTCAATTTTGATCAGTGTTTCACTAGTTCAAATATTTTGTTTATTTTATTTGGGAGGTTGAGGTTATTAAAAACATAGATGTAGAAATGTTGTGAGTTAAGGTGGTACCTTACACTTCAGGTAAAATTTGATCTGCTACTGATAACGTTATACGCTAATGATAGTATGTTGACTAATATTATTGAAGTCACGTTACTATTATAAATAAAGTTCATTCATTCAAATTTTAATTTCTTTTTAAACTTTATATGTATGCTTCCATATGCTGGCATACCCTTTCCTATGCCCCCGAGCTATTTTAACTGGAGCAAATGACATAGTTTTGTAAAATTTAATCGCGTAGGGGTTCCAAAAGGAAGGAACAAAGATACTATGTTTAGATATTTTTGTTTATGAGTTTTTGAAAAAAAATGTAACTAGTATTATGTTTTAAACTGAAATAAATTTCCAATACAGTGAAAATCTGTGCATGCAAATTTTAGCAGACTGTCCTGTATATAGTGTGAATAGTTCCCCTTACGGACGTAAATTAAACGATTTCATCCAGCCGTCTTCAGCAATGGCATATTCCAAAATTATAATTCTTTAGTTTTAAACATTTTGAAACCCTTTTTCTTTGAGAAAGGGTTCCAGTTTTAAAATACATTAAAATGAAAAAAAAAATTGTTCATTCAGTGGTATTTGTAGTATTAGTATTGTTCTAGTAGTTTATTCATCAATTATAGTGTTAGTATTGTTTATTCTTATTTACAGGTATGACAACTTATAAATTACATAATGTTCACTTAACCATTTGAATTGTATTACAATTAAAATATATTTCATTTAAAAGTTGCAAAAAAAATCAAAGAAATTTTAATCCAATTCTTTAATTTTAAACAATTCAAACCTACATTTGTGAGTTAATAAATATTGAAAGAAAAATGAAATTGAAAGAGAAATGGTTTCAGTTTTTAAAATTTTGCTTTAAATAATTAAAAATATAGTAAAACAATAAAAAGTTGTTTGAGTAGTTTTAGAATTATTGTTCAATCATTATTTGTAGTTNTGGTAAGTATATTAGACTGCTTAAGTTTTAATTCTTGAAGAAGGTTATCAACAAGCATATTTTTCAAGTCTTTCTGTTTGCAGATAGGAGCAGCATAGAACAAATCAAGTCAACTGGCTTGGTACTTTCTGAGAAGAACAACTCAGTACAAATTCCCATTGGGTCTTGTAGGTTTCTATGTTAAACTTTGTTCGTCTATGGTGGCCATCTTGAATTTCCAATCGGAATCAAATTTACAATTTAGGTAGAGGACCATCCATAGATCATTCACACCAGAAAACAAATTCAATTGAATCAGTAGTTTCTGACCAGAAGATTTTTAAAGATTGACGAATCAGAAAACATTATCTACCCCTGGCAGCCATGTTTAATTACCGATCAGCACCAAAATTACAATTCTGGTAAAGGACCTACCGGTATGTTAAACTTCATCCGTCAATGGAGGTCACCTTGAATTTCCAATCTGCACCAAAATAATAGATCAGGTGTAGAACCATCCAAGTAACATTCATATAATGCAAAATATTCAATTTGTTGAGTAGTTTCTCACAAAAAGGTTTTTCAATGAAATTCCCATACAGTCCAACGGTCCACTGATGGCGGCCATCTTGGATGGAGGTCTGGGTCACTGGATATAATTTTGAAAGTTGACCATTTAAGTACCATTCATGCCATATATGCTTTAAATTGGCTAACTGGTTTCAGAGGAAAACAAATTTAAACATTTTTCGCATATGGTCCTATGTTAAAACTATGTTTGCTGACGGTGGCCATCTTGGATGGAGGTCGGGGTCACAGGACATAATTTTAAAAGTTTACCACCTAAGGACCATTCATGCCATGTTTGGTTTCAGAGGAAAAAAAATTTAAACATTTTTCCATAGGGTCCTATGTTAAAACTATGTTTGCTGATGGTGGCCATCTTGGATGGAGGTCGGGGTCACATGACATTATTTTGAAAGTTGACCACCTAAGGACCATTCATGCCACGTTTGCTTTAAATTGACTTACTGGTTTCAGAGGAAACAATTTTTAAACATTTTTTCCATAGGGTCCTATGTTAAAACTAAGTCGAGTCATGGTGGCCATCTTGGATATGCGATCAGCACAAAAATAACAAATTTAGTAGAGGACCATCCAGTCATCATTTCTATAATGTTACAATTCCATCGTCTGAGTAGTTTCTGACAAGAAGATTTTCAAAGTTTCAACCAATCAGAACACATTATTGGCCCTGGCGGCCATGTTGGATTTCTGATCTGCACCAAAATAACAAATTTAGTAGAGGACCTCCCAATCAACATTTCTGCCAAATTTGGTCCAAATCAGTTCAGTGGTTTCAAAGAAGAAGAAGAAAGTATGAAAAGTTTACAGACGCTGACGATGACGACGGACGCAAAGTGATGACAAAAGCTCACACGACCCTTTGGGTCAGGTGAGCTAAAAAGTTGTTTGAGTAGTTTTAGAATTATTGATCAATCATTATTTGTAGTTTTAGAATTGTTGTTGTTCAATATTATTTGTAATTTTAGAATTTTTGTCGTTCAAATATTATTTGTAGGTTTAGTATTGTTGTTGTTCGTTCATTATTTGTAGGTTTAATATTGCTTCAAATTACCCCCAAAAAATCAAGTCATTTTAAAATTTTAGCCGATTAAAAAGACACAAATTTTTCGTGGTTATATCACATTTAATAGATCATAGTTCAATAAGTTTATAATTAATAAAAGACATTGCTTCTTAGTTGAATTCATACATTGTAGTTGTTGTAAAAAAACCGTTAATAGAAGGTCAACTACAAGATAATTCTTCCATCTTAAACTTCAAAAATATTTTCTTTGAAAATGGAACTAGAGGCTCACATGAGCCTGTATCGCTCACCTGACATAACTAAGTCCTCTTAAGAATGTCTGCATGCCGAATACATCTAAGTTACTATTCAAATCCCATAGGGTTCTATGTTAAAACTATGTCTGCTCATGGCAGCCATCTTGGATGGAGGTAGTAGTCACCGGACACAATTTTAAAAGTATACTACCCAAGGACCATCCATGCCATATTTGCTTTAAATTGGCTGACTGGTTTCAGAGGGAAGACTTTTAAACAATTTTCCCATAGGGTCCTATGTTAAAACTATGTCCACTGACTGCGGCAATCTTGGATGGATGGACAGGACATAATTTTGAAAGTTGACCACCTAAGGACCATTCATGCCATGTTTGCTTTAAATTGACTTGCTGGTTTCATAGGAGAAGACTTTTAAACATTTTTTCCATAGGTCCTATGTTAAAACTAAGTCGAGTCATGGTGGCCATCTTAAATTTCCAATCAGCAAACGATTCACAAGTTTAGTACAGGATCACCCAATGATCATTCCTGTAAAGTCACAATTCAATTGGCTTAGTGGTTTCTAACAAGAAGATTTTTAAAATTTCGACCCATCAGAACACATTATGGGCCCTGGCAGCCATGTTGGATTTCCGATCAGCACCAAAAACAAAAATCTTGTATATGACCATCTAATGAACATTTATGCCAAGTTTGGTTCAAATCTGTTTCGTGGTTTCAGAAAAAAAGATGACGACGACGGACGCAAAGTGATGACAAAAGCTCACATGACCCTTTGGGTCAGGTGAGCTAAAAAATCATCATATGTGATGTTGACATTTCAACATATGTGATGGTAACATTTGTGATGTTGGAAACAAGTAGAAATTCAAATTCATTTTCTGTACTTAAAAATGCAAAGTAGATTCTTAAATATGGTCTGAGTAGGTAAAAGGGGTGTCTAGTTATCCATACCCAGAGGCTCATAGGAGCCTTTATCGCTCAACTAGATTTAATGTAACTCAGGACCTCCCAATCAACATTTCTGCCAAATTTGGTCCAAATCAGTTCAGTGGTTTCAAAGAAGAAGAAGAAAGTATGAAAAGTTTACAGACGTGGCCGCCGATGACGACGCCGACGACGGACGCAAAGTGATGACAAAAGCTCACATGACCCTTTGGGTCAGGTGAGCTAAAAAAGGCAAAAATGCATTTAAAACATTTAAAATAAGTTTAGTTGATTTTTCTTTCCAATAGACAGTGTAAATGTTCTCTGATATTTCCTTAAAATATTGCATATAAACTGTACTTGTATTCTAATAGCATTTGATACTGTAGTCTTTATTTTGTTCTTGAATTATCTTTGGTAATAAATTTCAAAATGTGATGTTGTTTTGAATAATAAACTTTACAATGAATAAAAAAAATCACAGATTTGAATACAACATGAAGATTGTATGTTGGTATGTAATTGACACACTTTTCACATTTGGTAGGATTGTTCTGAATATGGGTGCAATAGTATCAGCTGGATGTTAAACATTCAGTAATCAATGATAATTAAGTGAAAAGCCAAAAGGGATATGGACGTTAATAAACATGAGAGATAACACAAAGTTAAATAAGCAAAGGAACAATGCTTTGGTTGCTGTTCTACATCCCACAGTAAACATAGGTTCTTCAGTGATCTTAACTCATAGCCTACAGTAGATTGACCGTAAGACGGACCCTAGCCTGAAGTTGAGCGGTACTCTTTGCTTCTAGCCATTCAACACTAAATCTTGTCTTTTTTCCTATTCCTAGATGTGGGTCGATCAACAAGATTACACAATACAGGTGTGAAGTAATCTTACAAATACTGTCATAACAGTGCCCGACATCACAAAGTAACACATACAATGAATACATTTACAAACAAGAAACAACTACAGGGCTCTCATCAAAATATTTGTAAGAAAACTAGACAATCTAATACAATTTGTAGTTTCATTCTGATCAGACATCCAATATGGCTACCATAGGACGGCAGTTTTTGATTGGTTGAAATATTTAAAAAATATTCTAAGAAACCACTGGGTCATTTCATTTGAACTGAAAATTTCCAGAAATGATCTGAGGATGGTTCTTAATATAGAGTAATCATTTTGTTAAAATCTGATGTCCATCACAGTGATTACATGTTCATAGGAGCCTCTGATTCTATGTCTTCCAATGTGAAACAGGATAGTATAGTTTTTCTTCCAAAGCTACCACCCAAATGAGTTAAAGGAGAACAGCTAATAAAGTGTGGTTAAACATGTTATGGTTCTATAACTACAATGATAAACAGAAGAACCTTCCCTACACAAAGAAACACTTCAACTCAATTATCAATAAAATTAAACTTTGGCATCAATAGCGCCCACAATTGCTTTTTGGAAGAAAAGCAGCTTGTTTGGCAGTGTGTTTGATTGAATATATCCACTGTAATAAATATCAAAATTTTAACAAATTCCAACCAACAGACACAGAGCTACAGCACGAACAGCGCGATTTAGCAAGAAATCACTGTGGGCCGACGTCGGTGAAATCACGAAAATGTCAGTGAAATTTGAAAAAAACGTGGTGTTAACACCGCGAAATGTCCGAGAAAAATAGAACACAGTGTTTTCGGTGATTTACTATAAAACGCCACCAAAACACTGACATCGACGATTAAACGCCGCGAAATAAAGAAATGGGATATCAACCTTTATTTGTACATTTGTATGTTCTTGAGATTTGTATAACTGTCATTTTTGATAATATGAGTGATTCATTCATAATTATTTTCCTTTTCAGGTGTGCAAGCTGTCATCATATTTGCGTTCTTTAATTCTGATATTTGCTTTTGTTTTAATCAATTATGTTAAGAAAACAATGTGCAAACGTATCATTACCATTTATAAGCTTGGATTGTATTATTTTTTTGAGTTGATTTGTGGCTTCAAAGTGGGTGATAGCTAATTGTAATCAAAGCCAATTAAGATCAATCAAAAACTGTTCAGATACGTGTTCTATACATGTTGCATGTGTATAATTATTTACCCAATCATGCTTTTTACTCAATATTCTATATTGAATACATGTCTAATTACTTGGCCAATCATTTTTTTACTCCATGGTCCAACAAGAAGCCATTTCGTCATAATTTATAGTTTTCCTTCTTTTCGGAAAGTTTGTTAAATACTACTAAGATATCCTGCACAAGGCACGGGATACCTGTCGTAGTCCGCGTGAAACAATTATTTAAAGTTTAAGAAAAAAAAAGTTAGTTAATCAACCAAGACATCCTGCACAAGGCACAGGATACCTGTCGTAGTCCGCGTGAAACAATTATTTAAAGTTAAAAAATATTTTTATTTATTATTGATGAAACGTATACACATAAATTTATTCAAAACCAAAGCATAAAACAATGGTCGTTTGTCAGTCAATCGAAACACAGTAAAACTTATTTAAGTATACATTAAAATGTAATGTCACGATACTGAATTAAATGTTTGTTTCTTTTTCTTTTGACCCTTTTTCATGCGATTTTTTCCTGTTGATCTTGGGGGCACGGGTGCCGGGTGGCTCAATGAGTTAGGTCGTTGGATCTAACAACTC
>MJUT01001373.1:508849-521532 GCA_002080005.1 Gigantidas platifrons | reverse complement strand
AGAATATAACTCAACTTTGTTGACAATGTTTAAATACGATAATTAGGTAACCCCAAGTCCACATTTGTTCAGCAAGTTCGGAATAGGGAATACATTACCGTACCTACAAAGGTCTCAAAATGCTAAAAATGACCGAAAATGAACCACGACTTCAAACCCAAATTTATAAGTGGAGCAAGCAAATGACGGGTTTGTTTAATTAACAGACCTTCCTTTATGTTTATTCTTTCGATTTAAATATATTTCAACCTTCATCGGTTTTTAGGACGCATTTGTGTCAGTCAACTGCAGACCAGGGTATTACCCGCCATATTTTTATTGACATCTGGCGTCGTTTGATATTTCTAATATTTCGAGCAGTTAGGCGTTTTGTACATGTTTTATTGGTTAAGTTACACCAAACACATGATCATTAACAAAGTTACGATGAATATTATGATCAAATTAATCCAGATGTTGCTTATTTTTGTATTTGAAATACGGCCTCGCGATCGTTTACAAAATGACAGTGAAGCCATGAAGGTTTTTATGATTATCTCCCTTTCCCCGCGTGACTACAGATCGGAACTCTTCAATGTCGGCGGCTTTCCCACTGTTAATGTTTACAAATAGAAACATTATAGTTTGTAAAAATACGATACAAAAATGTACGATCTTATTCAAAACTTTTGTCCAGCATACTCTTGAAATAAAGACTATCTGAGTAATTATAATCTGTGAGTAAATACATTTGGTAGGTAATTGTCACTGATGATCGATCATCGGTCCAAGTTGGTATAACGATCATCGACCTTGAAAATGTGACCGATTCCCATCACTACAACGTAGTCAAAATCGTGGTGTATTGCCATTGATAGATAGTAAAAGAACTATTAAACTTTACTAATGAGGATATCTTAAGAGATTCAGTTATTTTTTCTTCAAACGAAAGTGTTTTTTATTTTTCGTTCTTTATCTCCCATTCTGCACGTGGCGGTGTACTTCGGTCTTTCCCGTCTTAAAAATTATTGTAGTAACAATGCTTCGGTGGACTGAAGGGGCCAAGCCTGGCAAGGTTGTTAAGAGGAAACGTACTGCCGATGATGTTAATGAACAAAAACGATCATACTGTGTGGTTTTTTTTTGGACTAGTAAAATTATGTTCGGACTAGTAAAACCTAGTGCTTCACTTACGCCCGAAGGACTAGTGGCGAAACAAGTTTTTGGTCCAGACTGTAAAGTAGCTATATAAAGAAATATATAGAGTTTAGTAAAGAAGTTACATTTCTAATATGCACAACTTTTGTCTCGAGGACAATATGGTATTGTATGTTTATATGAGTATGAACTACCAAAGGGTAGTGTATTAGTAAATACCGGTAAACAATTGAGGATTTGAAAAAAATTGTAAAGCTAGCTAGCATGTAGTTTTTTTGGAAAGAAATATTGTGTATGATATATTTTTTTTACTGGTACCAGTTGTATATATCTATGTTGAAAATTATGTGTTCCAAGTTAGTTATTGTATATTTAATATTCCAATATGTCCACTTATTTTGATGTTTGAGGACAAACATATTGGAGCAGGGGGAAATATGTCACAGTGGTATATACATGTATGTGTTCGATTTTTTGAGATTGTATATTTTATATTTTATAATTTTTGCTAAGATTTTTTAGAAATATTTAGAAAAATTATTAGAAAGACATTTTTAAATTTGCATTAATAAAAAGTTCAGACCACATGCCCGAATCCTTTGGTTTCGCTTTGGTTTGGGAAACGGGATCCAAAAGACACCTTTCATGTGTTCATATCTGAATATCTACAGTATGTTGCCAAAAGTATTGCAACATATAAAAAAAAATCCCTTTATAATCAACCAAAACCATATTTTTTTAAAAAAATATTGTGAAGTCATTTCTGGAGAGATTTTAACTGAAAGTGAACAAAAGTAGACCTGTTCAAAAGTACTTATTCATACTTCTGCTAGCAAATGCATCTGATACAGAGACTAATCCTGGACCAAGGGCACCTAAATTTCCATGTGGTGCCTGTACAAAAGCGGTCACATGGAAACATAAAGCGATTTGCTGTGATAGTTGTGATGCTTGGTTCCACATTAACTGCCAAGGTATCCATTCAAATGCTTACAGATTCTTGGATGCAAGTAATATATCATGGGAATGTATACAGTGCGGAATGCCAAATTTGTCAATGTCGCTATTTAATTCGACATATTCAATTGAACTAGAAAATCAGTACTCAAACCTTAGCAACTGCTCTGAATTGAGCAGCCCTGGTTTGCCAAAAGCAACATCATCTCCAAATAAAGAAACTAAATTGAAGTCAGATAAAAATGAACATAAGAAAAAAATTGGAAATCAAGTACCAAACCTATCAAAATTATAAATATAAATTTTCAATCCATCTGTAATAAAAAACCAGACCTTCTAGAAATTATTAACTCAGTTAAACCAGATATTATCATAGGGACTGAGACTTGGTTAGATAAGTCGATACCATCTTCAGACTACTTTCCAAATAACATGTACAACATCTATAGAAATGACAGACCACCAAACACAAAAGATAAAAGCCATGGTGGCGTATTATTAACCATCACAAAAGATTTCATTAGCTCAGAAATAACAGAGCTAAAAACAAACTGAAATAGTATGGGCTGAAATCAACATCACTGGTACAAAAAAGATCTGTGTAGCCAGTTATTACCGCCCACCATCAGATGATGGCACATCACTTGATCAGCTCAATATTTCACTAAGTAGATTAGACAAAACAAATTCTTCAAACATATGGGTTGGGGGAGACTTTAATTTAGGTAACATAGACTGGTCAATTCCTTCATTCATAACTGGAAAACCAGATGCAAAACAACACCACCAACTGCTTGATATAATTGCAGACCATAACTTACATCAAGTAACTGAAAAATCAACACGAAATGAGAGAATATTAGACCTTCTACTCATGAACAATCCATCAAATCTTAATAAATTATGCACTCTCCCTCCAATTGGGCTAGCAGACCATGACATAGTATATGCTGAAATTGACACATGGTTAAAAAGTGTCAGAGAAACACCAAGAAAAGTAATGAAATACAAGGAAGCAAATTGGGATCAAATTAAAAAATATCTGTAAAATACTTTAACAACCATAAATGACATATATGAAAAGAATGATACAAACATACACTGGAACACATTCAAAAATGACATAATTAACTCGATAGAATCAAACATCCCACATAAACTACTTACCTACAAACAAAGACTTCCCTGGATAAACAACAATTTACGCAAACTTATAAATAAAAAGAACAAATACCACAGGAAGAAAAACCAAAATCATTCAATATATAAAAAACTAAAACATACAGTACAAAAAGAACAACACAAAGCTTACTGGAAATAAATTGAGAACATCATATTTGACCTATACCCATTAAAGATTCCGATCAACATCAGTACTCGGATTATAAACCAAAAAAGCTTTTTAGCTACTTCAAAAGCATTAGGAAGGACAACTCTGGCATAAGCCCACTGAAAAAAGAAGGTATACTCTATACTGATACAGTAGAAAAAACAAACATTCTTAACCAACAGTTCCAATCAGTATTTACACACGATCCACCACATGACATACCAGACAAAGGTCCTAGTCCTCATCCTATAATGGAACAAATACATATAAATGAAAAAGGTGTGCTGAACCTTTTAAACAAACTTAACCCTCACAAAGCATGCGGTCCAGATAACATAAACAGTAGAGTGATAAAAGACCTAAAAGAACAAGTTGCTCCAATCTTGACCAAAATATTTACAAAATCAATAGAAACTGGCACCATACCCAAAGACTGGAAACACGCAAATGTTGCACCAGCATTCAAAAAGGGAGAAAGATACAAAGCAGAAAATTACAGACCAATATCATTAACATGCATCTCCTGTAAACTGATGGAACACGTAATAACCAGCAACATTATGAAACACCTCGACTCAAACAATATTTTATATGATTTACAACATGGTTTCAGAAAAGCAAGATCATGTGAGTCGCAATTCCTTCAGTTCATACAAGAATTAAATACCAACAATAACAAAAATATACAAACAGACTTGATTATTATGGATTTTGCCAAAGCATATACAAACTGAAATATTACGGAATACAAACCCATACTCTAAACTGGATTCAGGCATTTTTAACAGATAGAACGCAAACAGTAGTAATTGATGGAGTAATATATAACACAGTGCCAGTTACATCAGGCGTTCCACAGGGTACAGTACTCGGTCCAATTCTTTTCCTAATTTATATCAATGACTTTCCGGAATATCTTACACACAGCAAACTAAGACTCTTTGCAGATGACAGTATCATTTATAAAGAAATAACATGTCAGGACGACTGCAAGAAACTACAATCTGACCTTGATGCAGCTGAAAGGTGGGAAGCTGATTGGCTTATGGCTTTCCACCCAGATAAATGTACAGTACTCACCATCACTCAAAAGAAAACACCCTTCAAACATGATTATATACTTCACAATCACATTCTCGAACCAGTAACTTCAACAAAATACCTTGGAGTTACACTACAATCAAACCTTAAATGGAACACCCACATCGACAATATCACTTCAAATGGAAATAAATCTCTTGGATACTTAAAAAGAAATTTACAGATATCAAACCCTGAAGTAAAATCTCGGGCATATCAAGCACTAGTGAGGCCAAAACTTGAATACAGCTGTAGTATCTGGGACCCTCATACACATGACAACAAAAACAAACTGGAAATGGTCCAAAGACGAGCTGCTCGCTATGTTCAAAACAATTACCATAATACAGTAGTGTCACTTCAATGATTGACACTCTAGGTTGGCAAACTTTAGCTGAGCCCCGTCTTAAAACCAGATTGATCATGATGTACAAATAACACACCCTCTAATTGCTATACCAAACAACATACTCATCCCAACTGCAGAACTAGAAAATCACACAATCAGACATTTAGGCATATAACAACACAAAAAGATACATACAGATGGTCATTTTTTCCACACACTATAGTACAATGGAACATCTTACCACAGACCATTATCTCAAGTTCATCAATAGACTCTTTCAGAGAACAGCTAACACCCGCTGTTCTCTTAAGCATTTAATATCAAATACAATTGTACATAGTTTTAAATTTTTTGTTATATTCACACTTTTGATTTCACTTTATTTAACTTTCAAAAATTTATGTAAATATGTTTTACCCACGCATGCAACAGTACGTAATCTTCAACGTCTTGAAGGAGTACTGTATATCTAAAGAAGAAAAAAGAAGAAGAGGTGAATAACCTCGAGACAACACCCCCTTCCATTGTCAACAATGTATTTACCTGGATCGATTAATTTGACATGTTAAATATGACAGAAGGTGACACTATCGTAAAGCGTGATTGGCAGATTATAGAGAAAGGCGTCTGTCATCGTATTCAAATGACAATTTTATTATTAATGGCTAATAAGTAATATTAAACGAAAAGTAACGATATAAACAACGTTTTCCTTTGTTTTTAATACGGGATTTTTTTTTTTTAGATATTAAATCTCTCTAAACAAGTTACAAAATGATGATTAAATCCAGATTTTCATTTAAATAACGCTTAAAAACTATGTAAAACGTAGATTATGGCTTCTTTTCGTCATGTCGATCTGCAAATCGCCGCGTTTGGGAAAAGAATAACAATGATAATATTTGCTCAAATATATCGTTTTAGACAATTTTTTTTGTAATTAAGTACAGAAAATTATTATCAAAACTAGATTTTCATATAAATAACAATTAAAACTATGTAAATGGTATGTTATGGCTTCTTTTCCTCATGACGGTGTTATGTAAATGGTATGTTATGGCTTCTTTTCCTCATGACGGTGTTATGCAAATCACCGCGATTGGGGGAAAAAAGAAGTGTCCGTGATACTATTTGCTAGACTGTATGGTTTTTCTTAATTTTTTTTATATTATTTTTGCATTCAAAATGATTATTAAATGCATAATATTGTTATAAATAACACATAAAACCACACATATAGTAGTTTTGGGTTGTTTTCTTTATTATTCTTCATTATTTTTCAATATTAGACCCACCGTGCGTTTGGGAAAGGAATAACAAACACATCTTTCATACATTCACGATGTCTGTATCTGGTATATCGCTTTTACATGTTCCCAACAATGCTTAACACCCTGGGATTGGTGTTTTTCTTTTGTATGTTCCATTTTATTACCGAAATCTTTGTTTATAATATCAGTGTTATCGTGCTTCCGTTCACATTTGTTTGCATGACATCCGGGCATTTAAACAATGACATCATTCTAAATATAAATAGCTGAGCTAATAATAGCTCGACCGAACTTTGCTATTGAAGCCACAGGCGCTCGGGTACACTCTGTGTGATTTTCGTTATTTCATTAAAATTAAATATTTTCCCTTTAGTGCCTCTTTTCTAACCTTCTCTACGCAGAATCAACTAATTTTGACGTATTTTACACATTTTGATACAACCCAATTTTTTTTTTACAATTACTATTAAATTTCAAAGGAAAACGTTCATAATGTTAGATAAAGCACATTATCTAATTAAAATTACTCTAAGCGCTTAACATGGTAAAAAAAAATCGTACAATAGACATGAACATAGAATACATGTAATAACAACAAACTAATTAACTAAAAGAGAGATAAAATTGACACACATTAAAAAAGTGGGAACTGATAAATATATACAAATTCAAATTCAAAATTGTATTGTCATTAAACGAAACAGTGACTTTTTAACAGGAAATCACACATGCTTATTAAAATATCTTTACTTTCTGAGTTTAAAAGCCATATAAATTTATCCCCAAATGATAATTTTTCAAAGTTAGAATAATTAATGTTATAATTCTTATTCTTGGACATCGTGTTTGTTTAGGGCAGTGTCTATTCTTACAACAATTTTCAACAAATGATATTACGGAATCCATTCAACGAGGAAACGAATTTTATTTACAATAGCGATCATATATAGTTGCATTGGGTTCCGTTACGATTTGTAACTTTTTTCATATAAATTATTATTTTATGATTACAAACTTATAATAGACGTATTTTTATATGATTTAGTTGGATTTTGTTTTATTTAAATATTAAAGAGAAAGAGTAATTGGTTTTTAGAACATAGTAAAGTACTCTCGACAATAGAATTTTGCCTTACTTAATCATTAAGACCATGGATTTTCCCCATTGTTCCCCAAGGCAAAATTCTATTGTCTTGATTACTTTACAATGTTCTAAGTTTGTAAGAACATGATAATCCCTGTCTTCATGATACATGTAAGTATACTCGCTGTAAAATGCTGTAAAAATAATTTCTTTTTCACTTTCATGTGATTAACGATACGTACAAAGGGATAAACACCCCTTTTATCGCCCTTTCTGCTGACCTAGAAATTATGCAGATTTTGAGTGCGATAACGAGGTTGAACCACTCGTGACGTCACATGCCCCAGTCATCCATTTCTAAATCAGTTGATTGATATCGATACGAAATTCCCATAATAAAGCCGTGATTAGCAAACCAAAACAAACATCCACGTGGGTGAAATAACAAGAAGTTTCAAATGTTGTCCTGAATGGAATTAATTGAGAAGTATTTGTAAGTTCAATTGTCATTTATTTATTTGTTTTTTCTCTGTAAAAGACAAAAATTCAAAAGTGTAACCAAATATTAATGATTGTGCCCCTAATTAGAAAATTAAAACAGTGATTAATAAACATGTCACTTGTTTGATTACTGCCCAAGGCTAAAATATGAGATAATTGTTTGAAAAACATCACACCTGTCACCTTTATAATTACAGCTAAGTTGACTCAATTTGAGACATTTTAAATAAATCATAACAAATAAATTAATCTTTTCCACTATAAGGGAATTGTAAAAGAAATGAGAGCAGTATTAAAAAATGATTAAAATAAAATAAATCACTTGATAAATATTTCTTGGTCTACTAGATGTAGAAGTAGAATCCTAAAAAGGGGGACATATGAGGCACTACGTAGGACAGTCACCTTTCATCTATAAAACTTTCGTAAATTTGGGGGGGAGGGGGGTACGGGGTACGATATCATCGTCAGAACAACCTGTTGACTTATATTATTTCAGTTTTTGGTTCAATCGCGTGTTTTCTTTTCGATTATTGTCAACAAATAAACAAAACCTCTCCAGTCGGTGTTTATCAGTCCGTGCTGAGCTTGGGAACTTTCATCGATATCGGAGTCTTCTGATGTTGAATGTTCTCTTTCCTGTTGACTTTCATCAGTATTCAGGGATTCAGCCAGGATTTTGAGACCATTGGTCACTTTTGCGCACAGGGACTTGAATCGCTTTCATAGAGGTCACGCGGCCTATATACCCTATATACTAACAAGGGATGTAACGACCAACGTAACCAAGCCACTACCAGTTCTGTTTCAGGCTTGAAAAAAATATTAAAAAATCACACATTCAAACAATCTTTGTTGTCATTCGCTAGCATATTGATTTATCTTTCCGACGAGACATAATTTTTCACAACTGCTTCACTCTAGAAGTCAGTGCACCCCTGCAAACTTGAAACTTTGCTCCAAAATAGGTCACCAACGTTTTGCTCGGACGCAGTCAACGATCTTTACTCATGGAGTAAAGAGCACAATTGCGGACAATATCCGCATAAATCCTGACTGTCGTAAATACCTATGAACGCCTTCGACTCAACTATCACCAGAACAGTTCACATAGTGCAGACGAAAAGCAGTAACTCACGTTTTTCAGTCCGGTATAACTCTTTTCAAATGTTGGAAGCCATTATTAAAAATACACAGCTTCAAATGAAAATTATCTGTCATCTGATTGGTTAATATTTTTCACGACACGCCCACATTCTGATAACGCTTGAAATATATGCTTTAAAAAAAAAATCAGTGAGAATTACGTTTAGAAGTAATTTTATATGATTATAATATACCTAAAAATCATTTACAATATTTTTTATATGTTACGAATAAGTAAAAACACTTACCGTCTCGTGAGAAATATTAACCAATCAGATGACAGATTTCATTTGCTGCTGTGTGTCCCTTTAACAATGGCTTCCAACATTTGAAAAGAGTTATACCGGACTGAAAAATGTGAGTTACTGCTTTTCGTCTGCACTATGTGAACTGTTCTGGTGATAGTTGAGTCGAAGGCGTTCATAGGTATTTACGACAGTCAGGATTTATGCGGATATTGTCCGCAATTGTGCTCTTTACTCTCTGAGTAAAGATCGTTGACTGCGTCCGAGCAAAACGTTGGTGACCTATTTTGGAGCAAAGTTTCAAGTTTGCAGGGGTGCACTGACTTCTAGAGTGAAGCAGTTGTGAAAAATTATGTCTCGTCGGAAAGATAAATCAATATGCTAGCGAATGACAACAAAGATTGTTTGAATGTGTGATTTTTTAATATTTTTTTCAAGCCTGAAACAGAACTGGTAGTGGCTTGGTTACGTTGGTCGTTACATCCCTTGTTAGTATATAGGGTATATAGGCAGCGTGACCTCTATGAAAGCGATTCAAGTCCCTGTGCTTTTGCGGAACATTTTTTTTCTAATTAAGAATAAACAAGAATGTAATGAGCTTAGTTTTAAAATCAGTTACTTTGCCTTATTTATTGGTTAGTAATGGAGATTGAAAGGCTATGGAAACCTCCTAGGATGTGAACATACTCTGCAAATTAGCAACCAACTGATAAAATATAACATTGGCACTATTTTGACCTAATCTAATACCACACAAATTGTAATCCCCCCCTTTTTTTTTTTAAATATTACTGTGCTTTGGTTTAATACCACACAAATTGTAATAACCCCCTCCCCACCCTTTTTGAAATGTGCTTTGGTCTAGTACCACAACAGTTGTAATAACTCGTATTTGCGTAGTCTTCAGCAGAAAAAAAATGTATCTGACAATTTGTCCAACTTCTCTGTGTAGGTAATGAATATACAAATGTATAGAACATACGTCAAAAACTGAAGCAAGTTGTAAAATAAATAATTATTTCTCAGACCTCATAATCAAAATGCAACAATTGGATTAAAAATACTGTAGTTAGTAGTTATTTTTTTTAATTGCAGACAGTGTTTGTCTATAAATAGAACGTAATTGTTACCTGGATGCTGATCGATAAAAAAAAACTTGTGCGTCCTCGTGCAGTGCATGGCCAACCTTGGCATATATGAGAACTAAGATTTCATTTCACAGAAACGAGAATAAATACATCAAAAGTTTGTTTGGTTAAAAGTAGCTTCGGTGGATTGCGAACTCCTGTTGATCGCGCCATTTTTATTTTTTTAAGTTTCTGACTTTTCGAGAAAACCACTTTCAAAATACTAAGTAATGGATAATATTTCAGTAAAGATGATGTCGACATTTTAATAAATGAAACGTGGCAAAAATAGTTCGTTGTGGTGGTGGACATTGTGACGATTATTGTACAATGAATGACGATTACAATCAATCAATATATATTTTGACCGCGACTTTCTCAAAATGACGATTACAAAAATATGTCCATTTAAAATACATACTGTGGCATTTTGAGTACATGCCATATTGATAACTATAAAAAAAAAATCATTATCGTTGATTGAATTCTTTGTCGGGATCATTATCATTACCAGGTAAATCAAACCAGGTGTCCGTGAGATCAAAGATTATGCAATCAAAACACAAATTCTATAATCCGTTGATTGGCTTGTAAAATGTAATAAAATTGTCATTGTAGTGACTAGGCCTAATTAGCTTTAACCAGCAAATGAAAAAGAAGAATGGATTGTTACAAACATTTTTCTACGATTTTTTTTCTTTCTTTTTTTTTGAAAATTCAAGTGACGAATTGGGTACGGGGAATACTCGTCACTTTCGGAAATCAATCGTCAATGACGAAAGTGACGAGCGCTAGCTAAATCACTGAATATAATGGCTCGAACTGATACGGCTGGATGTTTAAATCACCAACATGATGATAGATCGGAGATATTACTGTCATCACTGTCCATGATATTTATCGGCTGTTTACTGTCTCACCTTCGATCGCTCAACTGATCGTTTGCATGCTCTTATTGTTTTAATGTTATGTTTGTATTCGGTGAAAAGCTCTTGAGAGCTTATGTTATTTATTATGTATATGTACCGAATCAAAATAAAGCTTTCTTATCTTATCTTATAGTCATCCTTTGGCGCATGTGACATCACGTAATCACGTGACCACTCAGCTCATTAAAATGTAGAGGTCACAGATCGCGGAGATATCAAAAGGTAATAATCAATAAAATGGGCGTCCTAGGGCGTTATTTTCAATTAAGACAATGTTTATAGTTTATTTTATGACCGAATCAAACAAAATCGAGAATTTTATTCTTTGTGTCATTAGTCCTTAAAACATTTTTCTCGCCGCCATTTTTTTGGTTACTGGACATCATGAAATTTCACCTACCTCGGTTCAATAGTAAATTTCTCCTTGGAAAGTCACTTTCTCGCTGTAACAGCCGCGGTCGTCGTTTTCTAATATATTATTCCGTTTATTCAATACGTTAGAAGTCCATCGGATCACAAATTATTATTAAATAGTCACAATTTAACACTGAACCAGGGGGTGTCATAGGGAAAGGGGATGGAATCGACAATAACATACCATTCGATGTATCTCGGGATTTTATAATAAGTAAAGGAATTCTTAGTCTGGTACTCGTGACCCCTCGGATTTTTTTTTTTTATCTGGGTCAGGTAAAGGCTGAATCCATGTTTTTAATGGCGGCCGCCATAGCGTACATCTCGGCAAAGGAAATGATGCACAGCATTGAATGAAGGCGTGCACTAAGTGTGTAATTGGCACAGTTCACATCAGATACATTTGTTTGTCGCCTTTGGTTATTTTAGAGGTTGAAGACATCACGCGGAAATGTACTTTTGGTCACATTACAAAAAAGGGGGGTGGTTATCACGACACACCATCTCCAGCGCTCCATTTCTCCAATCTAAACAATGTCTGAACCCGAAAATGTTTTTAAAACAAATAAAAACATATTGAAATATCCTCCCAGTGTAACCAAACTGTATGACACGTCTGTTTTATCTCAATAATTACTACCTTGTCAATGTACTTGGGAAAGTACAACTTCACAACTTTTCTCCCATGTCTTAACTTGTACTATGCACCCCACAATAATGTGTGCAATCCTTTACATCTATTATTGGTTGCAGTATGATATAAAGAAGGAAAATGTCAAAAATAAATATCTTTTACAGTAATAAAAAGTTACAAGGTAGGTGTCACAAATCTGTCATTATTTTACTTCCAAAGACCAAACCCATCCTGATTATAGACCACCCAAAGACAATTCTATCTGTATTTGAAGAACAATTAAATAAAATAAACCCTGGTTGTGAAATTTATATCCTAGGTGATTTTAATATAGGTATGCTACATAAAATGTCTGTGTTATACAAAAGATATTTAAGTATAATGGCTATGTTTAACTTTAAACAATTGATAAAAGAAGCTACTAGAATAACTGCTAATAGTAGAACCCTTTTAGATCATGTTATTGTAAATTTTGAGGA
>MJUT01001373.1:439634-450555 GCA_002080005.1 Gigantidas platifrons | reverse complement strand
GTGTGTCTTATCGTGTTGGAAAGGGAATACACATAAGAGGATGTAGTTTTAATGCTAAATGATGAAAATTTTACTGAAATTACACAGGCAATATTCATACAATCTTGTGTTACTTTTTCCTTATTTTAACTTGTTCGTGTCAATATTCATACAATCTTATGCTAACGCATGTTAACATAAGATTGTATGAATATTGATACGAACAAGTTAATATAAGATAAGATTGTATGAATATTGACACGAACAAGTTAAAATAAGGAAAAAGAGATGAAATAATAAAGAAATAAAGAAATTTTCATGAAAATAAATTTGTAAACAGAAAGTTAGAAAAAAATGGGGTGGTAAGTCCGTGCTATGAGCACCTGTGTGAAATTGGATAAGAAATTACTTCACATTTTTTTTAAATTGTAAATAAAACAATTAACACACAATTTTAGTGTGTCTTATCGTGTTGGAAAGGGAATACACATAACAGGATGTAGTTGCGCAGAGTCAACATTTAGGTGATTTAATATTATTTATTCGAATTTTTTTTCAATATTAATTTTTAATCAACAAGTTTTGAAAATTTCATTAGATTTTGAACAATAATTCATGAGTATTTGAAACCAATTTAACAGTACCCCCAAATATGTTAAAGTGAAATCGATTAACTCGTCAATATCTCGTATGCCCCCTTCGTGCATCTGTTACAGCCCTTATTCTCCTGTGCATGGAGTTCATCAGAGCATTTATCCTTCTCATGGGGATATTATCCCACTCTTTCAACAAGACAGCCCTTAATTGGTCGCGAGTAACGGGGGAATTCCGACGCCCCCTTACTCTCCTGTCCAGTTCGTTCCACAGATGTTCGATTGGGGACAAATATGGACTGTACGGATGCCAATCGAGTGGGTTAATCTTATTATTGGCGAGAAAATCTTGACAAACTCTGGCTACATGGGGCCGGGCGTTATCCTGCTGGAAAATTAGGTGATGTTGTTGCACAAATGGAACTGCAACCGGCCGGAGGATTTCATCCCTATATCTTACGTCTGTTAAATTACCGGCTATCACAATCAACGGCGACTTTAAAAAGTGAACCGCGACTCATCTGTGAAAAAGACCCGTCTCCATTGCCTCATTGGAAATTGTCTGGGATCATGTGGCGCCAACCAAGCCATACGACGCGCGCGACGTGCACGAGTGAGAGGAAAACCAATGTAGGGTCGACGAGCTCGCAGACCAAGCTTGCGCAATCGGTTTCTCACAGTTTTTGGGTGAATGTGGCGATTATGATTGCCTACCGTAGTTAAAGCGGTATCAGTGGCAGTAACGTGGCGATTACGCAGGTGGGCAAGACGAATAGCCCTGTTTTGACGTGGCATCGTTACGCGCAGACGTCCCCGTCGCGGACGATCGCCATCCCTTCCAGTATCTTTCAGACGACGGACAAGACGCTCTATGGTGGAAACATTCACACCAAGTTGCAAAGCAACTTGTTATTGCCTTTGACCTTGCATTGGCAATGCAATAGCCAGACCCCTCTGAACTTCCGTCAGCCGTGGCATGATTACAAGAGATTCAAATTAACTTTAAATAGTGGAAAGCGATGTGTATAAAGTGGTATGACACGATGTGTTGACGAACTTGTTATCATTATTCTGCACGTGTTATTTGCTTTGTATCACTTTCTCTGTGTCACATGATACCTTTCACGGTTGAGTAACTTTAGACACCGATTTTAGTGCACACTGACCAAGCCACTCGTCTCACAGGCGCTCGGGTACACTCTGTGATTTTCATTATTTCATTAAAACTAAATAATTTTCCTTTTAGTGCCTCTATTATAACCCTCTCCACGCAGAATCACCTAATTTTGACGTATTTTACACATTTTGATACAACCCATTTTTTTCTAAAAATACTATAATATCAACAAGGCCGGCAACTCGCCGCCATTTTTTTTGGGTTACTGGACATCATGAAATTTCACCTACATCGGTTCAATAGTAAATTTCTCATTGGAAAGTCACTTTCTCGCCGTAACAGCAGCGGTCGTCGTTTTCTAATATATTATTCCGTTCATTCAATACGTTAAAAGTTCATCGGATCACAATTTATTATTAAATAGTCACAATTTAGCAATTAACGTTGTGTTTTTAAATTTACAGCACCGGAAGTTTCTGAATTGTTTTAGGGGAGGTAATACTTTTTTCAAACTTTTCCGGATGACCTCGGCTTTTATCGTTGATACATACGAAGAAATCAAGGGCATCACAAAGGATCAGAAAAAGGCGCGAAATATAAACTGAGAGAAGGAATTTGCTCCAATAAAATGGAAATTTGGAGAAAAAAAGAAGAGATCAACAAATCAACAGAGAAATAGATGTAGTTAATTAAAAGCTACATAACACAAATTATTCAAATCAGACAATGTCCGCTTGCATTTTTGTATCCCCCCACACTTTCTTTTTCCCAAAGTGTATTCACTACCCAACAACAATTTACAAGAAGACATCAAAGAAATCATTTTTAATTTTAAACCAGAAACACATGAAATTACTTCAAATTTGATGTTTTGCTATTCAAGTACATTTTATGTTAGGCTCATTTCCTGCTTCCCTATCTACTCTATTCACTGGTGACAATCAGATTGTGGTAACTGAAATTACCACCATCCCAACATGGCGGGTGTAAAAACAGGTAAAATCAATTTTCCTTATTTTCTTATTTTTATAACAATAGAAGGCGAAAATCGCGCGACGATGGCGCAATGGCCGAGCGTCAGTCACCGATGAAGTATAAATGTTGCAATTTTCGAAACGTCATCTGTTTTCTATACGAACATTTTTATTATCTCATATTTAGACAAGGTATAGTACGAGTATTTTGTACTTTTTATTCGAAGTTTTATCACGGCATAACTGCCAGGTGAGAAAATATTTAATATAGTCATGCATGATCATGCATAACTCTAAAAATCCCGTTTTAACTTTTAATACCTTATTTTGTCTGTTTGGTCACGGAAATCTAAAAAAATGTAATATTCTCTATAGTGAATAAAATTCAATTATATCATTCGAGGACAAATACATGCATTTGTAAATGTCTAATCAATACTTATTTTTGTAAGACGAGGGGCCTGGGTGGCTCAATGAGTTAGGTCATTAGACCTAACAGCTCATACAAGCCTATCACCAATACGGCGTGGGTTCGCGCCCAGCTTTGTAAATTACAAAAAAAAGGTACATTCAACTCGCAGCCGCAAGTGGTAAAGTTTACCAGTTGCCTGCCCAGGGTCGGTGGATCTCTCCTGCTACTCCGGCTTCCTCCACCACTAAAAATGGTCGCCATGATATAGTTGAAATATGACTGAAAGTGGCATTAAATACCAAAAATTCAATTCATTTCAAAGACGACATGGCTGAAGCAGAAAGTGATATCTATATTGTGGTAAGTAAATCTTTAATATACTAAGAATTTCATTCTTGGATAAAATGGCGTTTTAAATAAATTTTGAAAATATCTACATTCGATGGATTCTTAGGTCGCCTGTATTGAAGAGAAATCAATCTTAATTCTGCACCAAATCCCTTTTTTATAAAGGGAAATGCAATTAACGGAAAATGAGACGACGTTTTTAAAAAATTGGGAACACCACATCGTACATTTTATTTGTTGCTTTTTATTTTATGCTAAACACATAATTTTTTTTACAGATTTTCTAGATGGTTAATGATTTTATTGTTATCGCTGTTAAAAGTGTTTGTGTATAAATGAATGACTTATGTATAGTTTTTCCCAACGTCAGAAGGGGGCATGGCGGCCGAGGAGTTAGAACACTGGACTTAAAATCACGAGATCTGACCACTGTAGGTTCGAGCCAAGGAAGTGTCAAGGAATCCAGGGGAACTACCGTAGCTCGGGGGTTTCACCGTGTGAGGCCTGAATTGGCAAACAAGGTAATTAAATACTCCCAGTAGTACTAGGTTTTCCCATTCCCTTTGTTTTAATGAATCAGGTTTTCAAAAGTAAATACAATCTTTGATATGACTGTAACATATTACTATTTTTAGGATGTTTCCCTGAGAAGTTTGAATGGTAACTAGTGGTTTTTTTTGTGAATTTTGTTATTTAATCATTTGAGTGCTAGCCTTTCTATTCCGTCTAAATATGAGATAATAAAAATGTTCGTATAGAAAACAGATGACGTTTCGAAAATTGCAACATTTATACTTCATCGGCGACTGACGCTCGACCATTGCGCCATCGTCGCGCGATTTTCGCCTTCTATTGTTATAAAAATAAGAAAATAAGGAAAATTGATTTTACCTGTTTTACACCCGCCATGTTGGGATGGTGGTAATTTCAGTTACCACAATCTGATTGTCACCAGTGAATAGGGTAGATAGGGAAGCTGGAAATGGGCCTAACACAAAATGTACTTGAATAGCAAAACATCAAATTTGAAGTAATTTCATGTGTTTCTTGTCTAAAATTAAAAATGATTTCTTTGATGTCTTCTTGTAAATTGTTGCTGGGTAGTGAATACACTTTGGGAAAAAGAAAGTGTGAGGGGGGTATGCAAAAATGCAAGCGGACATTGTCTGATTTGAATAATTTGTGTTATGTAGCTTTTAATTAACTACATCTATTTTCTTTGTTGATTTGTTGATCTCTTCTTTTTTTTTCTCCAAATTTCCATTTTATTGGAGCAAATTCCTTCTCTCAGTTTATATTTCGCGCCTTTTCTGATCCTTTGTGATGCCCTTGATTTCTTCGTATATATCAGCGATAAAAGCCGAGATCATCCGGAAAAGTTTGAAAAAAGTATTACCTCCCCTAAAACGATGAAGAAACTTCCGGGGCAGTAAATTTAAAAATACAACGTTCAGTGCTAAATTGTGACTATTTAATAATAATTTGTGATCCGATGGACTTCTAACGTATTGAATAAACGGAATAATATATTAGAAAACGACGACCGCGGCTGTTACAGCGAGAAATTTACTATTGAACCGAGATAGGTGAAATTTCATGATGTCCAGTAACAAAAAAAATGGCGGCGAGTTGCCGGCCTTGTTGATATTATAGTATTTGTAGAAAAAAAAATTGGGTTGTATCAAAATGTGTAAAATACGTCAAAATTAGTTTATTCTGCGTAGAGAAGGTTAGAATAGAGGCACTAAAAGTGAAAATATTTAATTTTAATGAAATAACGAAAATCACAGAGTGTACCCGAGCTTATGCTTTCTCCGACAGAACGACATCTTGTTCAAAATCGTGAGATCGTTTCCAATTTGGAAGCGCTGGAATTTCAGTCGATTTTTAAGTGTATGTGCCGATAAACACCTACCGATGTGTAGAGGAACAATTTTTCTACATATTTATCTCGGTCCTACGTATTCATTCGCTCAGATTATCCCTCTAAGCCCCATTTTTTTGGGTCACCGCTTAAATCCTATCTTGCCAACACTCCTTCGCCGATCATACGGTTTCGACCAGTCAAATCACGTCTTACGTTTTTCGTGCAAGAACGGTAACTCTGTCAATTTTAACACGTGATTTCTTAAAAATTCTAAAAATAAACTTAAGCCTAAAGTAATGTCGCGGCTTTTTTCGAGATTTACATGTAAAATGTTGAAAACCGCTTAGTAAATAAAAAGTATGAATGAAACATCCAGTTTCTTTAGACCAAATAACCAGAGCAACTGAACATGTTGCATAAAGCTAATAAATGATTGATTGATTGATTGATTGATTGATTGATTGATTGATTGATTGATTGATTGATTGATTGATTGATTGATTGATTGGTGTTCAACGTCCAGCGAGCAATTGAGCAATTTTGCAGCTATATTCAGGACGAATACACAATAAGATTAAAGAAAAAATAATGAAATGTTTTGACAACCTCATTTGACCTTAATATTTTATATTAAACATGGAATACTTAGAAAACATATGTAAACAACATAATTTCAACTTTGAAATTAAGTCGGAGCAGAGAAAATGTATAAAACATTTACTGGAGGGTCATAACGTTATGGCTTTGTTACCAACAGGATTTGGGAAAAGTTTTATTTACACTGTTTATCCTCTGATATCATCATTGGTATGTAAAATCTAATAAATTTTGAGCTCATAATACAATTTTAATTGAATTCTATTGTTATTATTATTTATATGACTTGTATAAAATTTTAAAAAGTTATATCACAAAATAAATTTTGACTGCATTCAACAAATAACAAATTCACTTTGCAATGAAATAAAATAGATTAAATATGAGAGGGGGGGTGGGAGGGGGCTGATGGGCTAAAATGATTCCGTTCTTCGTGATCGAGGATTTTAATTTTTTGTGATTCTTTTTTTATTCAAATAATTATTCAAAGTTCCTTTCTTGAGAGGAAAATGGGAGAGGGGGGAAGGCGGGGACAAGCAAATTATTCTGGGTATTTTACCAAGCACATAGATTATAAATTTTGATTTTTTATGACCAGTCATTGAGATTGTAGCTAACTGTTATCAACAGCAAGTACTAGTGTTCTCTTGAGAAAACTTTAATAGAATATTGTTAATATATTGTTACAGGAAGTGGTCATTTAGTTGGTAGGAGTTGTTAGATTTTTTGTTTAAGACTAGCACATAATATTTTATCACATTAAATCACATCTGTCCCTCCGTTATCTGGATTCTGCATTGACAGATCTGCATGTTTTCAGACTTTGCCTTGTGCCATACACAGAATGTAATATAGGGTGGTCTATGATTCATTGTTGATGGGGGACATAGGTGGCTCAATGAGTTGGTCGCTGGATCCAACAACTCGTACAAGCCTATCACCAATACGGCGTGGGTTCGCGCCAGGCTTTGTAATTTACAAAAAAGGGTGCACTCGATTCGCAGCCGCAACTGATAAAGTTTAACAGTTGCTTGCCCATGGTCGGTGGTTCTCTCTGGATACTCCGGCTTCCTCCACCAATAAAACTGGTCGCCATGATATAGCTGAAATATTGTTTAAAGTGGCGTTAAAACACCAAAAATCAAATCAAATCATTGTTGAGGGCTGTATGACAGTTTCTGTATGTGATGTTTGCATTTTTCGGGTCTGGTGTCTTGTTGGCATTTATTCCATAGCTCCTCATTTTATTGTTTAAATCCTCATAGGTAAAGAATAAAAACAATCCTGTTTGGTTATATCCCCATTAAGAGCCATAATGAAGGACCAGGTTCAAAGTATCAAATGCAAAGGAATCCAGGCTGCTCCTATCAGGGGCGGATCCAGGATATCAAGTTAGGGGGCGCACTTAAAATAATCGAGCGGAGCGAGGCGCGAAATTTTTTTTGGCATTTCGTGTGAAAAATCACGATTTTACGCAAAATTTTAGGGGGGCGCCGGGTGCGCCCCCCCCCCCTGAATCCGCCCCTGGCTATGATTAAAGATGCCATCCAATGTGAGAATTCTTGATATCTGTTAATTTCATGCATAATATTGCATAAATACAATACTTGCATCTCAAATTCATACAAGCACACATTTGTTGGTTGTTCAAATTGTTGGCCCCTTGATATAAAATAAATACTGTAACTTGACATAACATTTATAACAATATTAATATAATAGTGATATGTTATGATACTGAACAACACGATAATAACTATGTACATATATTTATATATACAATGATATTTGTACAGTAACCATCAATCAATACTTTCACAACTGTATTCGATATATCCACAATACAACACTTAGTCTTCTTTCCTACGACAACTCTCTAACTTCCGGTCTGACTAATTCTTACAACTATACTTGCAACGCACGATAACGTCCCTATATAACACTATTCCCCCCTTAAACAAAAGTTAGTCTGTTTGAGAAAGTACATAATTCACAAGAAAATAAAGTTATTCAGTCTCGTGATCAATTTCTACAACAAAGTCCTTAAAGCGCACTGGTAATCTTCGGTTTCGTGTAGAGCGTCTAGTTCCTTGGTCTGAGTCCCCTTCTGTAGTCTGTTGCTTTTCCTCGTCTTCCCCAAATAACTACTTGCGGTACGTTATTATCCAGGTGTTCATTCTGCTCCTGAACTAAATTGTCTCTTCTAATTTCCGGTGTAGGAGGCGGAGACAGAGGAAACATTTCATGATGTCTCCATCGGGGTAGTTGATCAACACCCTGATCTGAATCGTCATAATCAAGGAAGTAGTCCTCCTGATCATATGTACCCTGAGCACGTTTCACAGTAGTATTTCTCGGTTCACTGATCTTGTCCTGTTGAAAGACTGTTGTCCTTGCAGGTCGTCGTAAGATCTCACCGTCGCATTTGTACTTTTTCAGTTTGTTGAAATGTACTACTTTCCTATAACGACTCCCTTCCATCTGGATTCTATATACTAGATCAGAAATCCTCTTTGACGATAAAAGGACCCTTCCAAGGCTTATTTAATTTTGTTGACCTCCCTTTCTTTACCCTTGGGTCAAAGTACCACACTCTTTCACCCTCCTCAAAAGGATGACCCTGTACCTTTCTGTTATAGTAGTCGGACATTGTCTTCTGGGTATCTCCTATATTTTTTCTAACCATTTCGTAGATCCGATGGAATCGATCTCGCATGTCTGCAACAAACTTATCAGGGATTTCTTCATTTTCCGGTAACTTGTACATTACATCAACTGGAAGTCTGAGCTCTCGACCGAACAGTAGGTATGCTGGCGTATATTGTGTTGTCTGATGCTTACTTGTCCTATATGCCATTACCACCTTCTGTAAGTGAAGGTCCCAGTCCTTTTGGTTTTCGTGGACGTATTTGCTCAACATCGACAAAATTGTCCGGTTAAAACGTTCCACTTGCCCATCAGATTGTGGATGATAACTGGTTGTACGCGTTTTATCAACTCCAAGTAGTTTACATACTTCACTCACGAGTTTAGACTCGAATTCAGGCCCTTGGTCACTGTGAATCTGGAAGGGTGCTCCAAAACGTGTGATGAATCGATCCACTAAAATTTCAGCCACAACAACTGCAGTGTGAGACTTCAACGGAAACACTTCCACCCACTTTGTAAAATAATCACCAATGACTATTATGTATTTGTTTCCTTTGTCAGACATTGGTACTTCTAGGATGTCAACTGCAATTTTCTCAAATGGTGCCCCAGAACTATGAGAATGAAGTGGCGCTCTTTGAGTTTTGTGACAATTTCTAACATAATTTTCTACGTCCCTTCTCATTTCGAACCAGTAAAATATATCCATCACCTTTGAATAAGTTTTAGCGATAACCAAATGGCCTCCTGTAGGCGAGTCGTGCAGTTCATACATCACATCTCTGACTAACTCTTTTGGTAATATCAACTTAGGCTGAACAGTCTCACCATTCTTGTTCGCCCATAAAAGATATAATGTGTCATCTTTTATGGTTAATTGTTCATATTTAGACCAAAGGTCTTTCACCTGTGGACTCATTTCCTCTATGTATCTCAAGGATGGTGTTTCCTTCTTTTTTACCCAACCAATGACTTCTTGAAGCACTGGATCCTGCCTTTGGAGGCTGCTTATTTCCAAAACTTTGTTTCCATGTTCTTTTGTCTGACAGGGCATGCTAACTGGGGGGCTGCCACCTGCTGTCCCCTTGTCAACTGGCCTGTCCGACATCTTGGTTCTATCTCTTGATTCAGCATGCTCCCCGACTGTTATGCCAGATACAACACTCAGGTCACCATCATAGCAAGTATTGTCCCCACACTGGCGGCAAGGAATTCGTGACATCCCATCAGCATTCTGATGTTTCTTCCCTTCTCTGTGTTTGATCTGAAAGTCGAACTCAGACAACTGTGTAATCCACCTTGCTATTTGGCCCTCAGGTTCCTTAATGGAAAACAACCACTGCAAAGCCTTGTGATCAGTTCTTGCCACAAATTTGCTTCCATATAGGTAATGCCTAAATTGTTTAATGAAAAATACTAGAGCCAGTAGTTCCCGCCTGGTCGTACAATAATTCCTTTCAGCTTTTGTCAGTGATCTACTTGTATATGCTACAACTCTCTCTGTACCCTCCTGTACTTGCGATAGGACTGCTCCTACAGCATATTCACTTGCATCTATATCGATCAAAAATTGACAGTCTGTTCTTGGAAAGGCAAGAATTGGGGTACTAGTTTTAAGTGATGCTTTAGTGTTAGGAAAGCATCCTCACAAACTTGGTTCCAACGATATGGAACTTGTTTTTGTGTTAGCTTGTACAATGGAGCTGCAATATCTGCAAACCTGTTGACGAACCTTCTGTAGTATGTCGCAAATCCAAGAAATTGTTGTAACTCAACAGAATTCATATGAGTTGGCCAGTCCTTCACATCCTTAACCTTTCTTTCATCTGGTTCCACCCCTTGTTGTGAAATTACATGTCCCAAACAATGGATCTTTGGTTTTAGGAATTGGCATTTATTTGGTTTCAATTTCAAACCAGCTTCCCTTATCCGTGTGAAGACCCCCTCTAGCCTCAATAAATGCTCCTCAAATGTGTCACTAAAAATAATAACATCATCCAAGTACACAAGGCATATTTCCCACTGTAACCCAGCTAGGACTGTCTCCATCAGACGCTGGAAAGTACTTGAGGCACCGCATAGCCCAAATGGCATGACGTTGAATTCATAAAGCCCACAACTTGTTGTGAAGGCACTCTTTTCTTTATCCGAGGGGTCTAATTCAATTTGCCAATATCCACTTATTAGATCAATCGAAGAAAATAGTTTTGCGTTGGCTAAAGCATCCAATGTCTGATCAATTCGTGGGAGGGGGTAAGCGTCTTTCTTGGTCACTGTGTTCAACTTCCTGTAGTCGATGCAAAATCTAGTGCTACCGTCCTTCTTTGGCACAAGCACTACAGGCGCTGCCCAAGGGCTACAGGAAGGTTGTATTACCCCGTGATC
>MJUT01001373.1:423110-436958 GCA_002080005.1 Gigantidas platifrons | reverse complement strand
AATATTGATTGATTTTAAAACTTAGTGGTGCTACTGTGATAAACCCCACAAGTGCGGAAGGGCATTTATTTTTTATTGCTTGTTTAAATTCTAGCAAGTCCTCAAAGACTTCCTTCCCAGTCTTCCCAGAATACTTTAGTTCTTTCTCGCCATGCTGGTTTGTAATAAACTCTGTGAAATCGTTGATCCCACACGCAAGTTTAATGATAATCGGGAACGTAGCACACAATTTAGCAGTGTCCAATTTCGAAAAACATTATGAGCGTAAACTCGCAACTATAGCCCCTCTTTTTATACAGAATTTAACCTTAAAGTCTTCAGGTTGTGCATAATGTTTTTCGGTATCAAAATTATTGGCCCTGGAGTCGGCAATCAAATAAACAAAAGGCGTTCTCAGCATCGGTGAAGGTACGTCGCTGCCACCACTGTTATGATACTGAACAACACGATAATAACTATTTACATATATTTATATATACAATGATATTTGTACAGTAACCATCAATCAATACTTTCACAACTGTATTCGATATATCCACAATACAACACTTATTCTTCTTCTCAATTCTACCGCCCAAGTTCAACACATTTTCCTACGACAACTCTCTAACTTCCGGTCTGACTAATTCATACAACTATATTTGCAACGCACGATAACGTCCCTATATAACAGATACAGTTACAACTTATATGTATGTCATCATGCTGAACCTATCATTTCATTATCTGCAAATGTTAAAGAAACAAATCCAGAAAACCTAATATATAACGGCGGTAAATAAGTGAAAAATAATTGGAGCAGAACAATTTCAAACTTGATCTGTAATTTATTATGCTGAACGCAAAATCGTATTTCCTTATTTGTAATGTTTAGAAAATAAAAAAAGTCAAGAAAACTAGATGTGACTGAGGAGTGCAAACCTATGCCTACTGATAGGGCACTATAATTTATATGATAATTATGTAATTTTTACAGTAATAAAAGATGGTGCAGTAGATGTCATTTTTGCATCTCCCGAAGTGCTGAAGGGGAATACATTAGGGATGTTAAGAGACCTGTCAAGTCAGATTTGTCTCCTTGTGTTTGATGAGTGTCACTGTATATCAGAATGGTATTAATATAAATAATAAGAATAATTAAAATAATGAATTATAGCGGACCCATAATGATTTTCCTTTCTTTCAATATTCCCTCTAACATGGTTACTGGGTGATTGACTTCTCTCTTCTAGTAATACAATAAGAAGCTTAAATGTCCAACAATAGGATTCATCTGTAAACAAAGGCAATTGTATTCCTTCAATAGATCAGTTCCAATTGGAGTTTTTTAAACTCCTAACACAATACCAATTGAAACATGGGTAAACTTACAGCAGCCCGCTATAAGTAAATAGAATAAATTCAATTCAATTCATCAATTAAAAGATGGATTAGATACACATGGAACCAAAATTGTACATTTAACATGGAATGAATATAAAGGAACAGCACATTTAGATAAAGAGTGTAAAGGCCTAAATATCTTACGCAAGTTAATTTCTCAAATCAATGAATAAACTATGTCATTCATCTACTACTGACTATTTGTTTACTGTGGGTAAAGTTTCAAAAATCAGATCATTATACTCAGAAAATCTCTCTTTGTGTTTTGTAAATATCATGTCTGCTTTCCACAGGGGGCTTGACTTTAGTCCTGAATACAGAAAAGTAACAACTTTAGTCAGTGTATTCTCTGATTGCCCATGTCTTTTGCTGACTGCTACAGCAACACCAAAAATTCAGAATGACTTGTATAATGTACTTTCTTTGTTTGACAATACAAAGGTTGTTGCATTACTACCAGATAGATAAGATAAAAAAGCAGTAGAACCTGTCTTAAGAGACCACCCTTCTGTGATTAGATGGTTGCATCTGAAGACAGGTGGTCTCACAAAAAAGATTTGCTTTACTTGTGATTTGTAGCACAGTAGTGACAAAACAAAATCTTCCAAAAGAGAGTGGTCTCTCAAGACAAGTTCTTCTGTAGCAAAATAAAAGGTTATTTCACAATTTAAGATTTGAACATAATACTTTAGTCCTCATTCACAAAAGGTCATTTTGAAAAAAAAAACAAGACCAATTTTATGTCTGCACCTGCGTCGCCGGCAATATGTTTGGGGCATGTACCCTATATACCCAAATGTTTCGAAAAACAAACCGAGTTTAATGTGTGATTCAATTTTACATTTTGTGTCAAATCACCCCAAAAGAGGAGGCACACATCTTGAATGTGTTCAGAATAACTATGCAAAGTTTCAGACATACCAGGTTAAAGGTGTCAAGATTTTCAGATTACAAAAACTTGGTACCCTATATATCCAAATATGTCATAATTCACTAAGTTCAATGCATGATAAATTTGACATTTTTTTGTCAAAACACCCCAAAAGGGGAGATGCACATCTTCAATGTGTTCAGAATAACTTTTCAAAGTTTCAGAAATGCTGGAATAAGGTGTCAGAGCTTCAGATTACACAAACTTGGTATCCCAAAGTGTGATGGACTGATGGATGAACATACCCGACACTTAGACCTGCTTTCACCTTTGGCAATGCCGGTAAAAACTTTATTATGTCATTGACATTCAATGCACCGAATAACCATTTCATCGCCAAAAAAGATGAAAAAATCAGAACTAAAATACTTATTAGGCTAAAACAAAATATAGTCCTGTTTCCTGTTACATGGCTGAAAAAAATAGGGTTGGTGGGTCGGTTAAACCATTTTATTTTATATTAATTTTCAAACATCTTACTTTTATCAGATTGCGAACTATATAAATGAATGGAAAATATTCAGATAAAAATCAAAGTTGGTTTACCGGAAATAAATTTATGATGAATTGTTGGTACTGCGTAGTGAATTTTATTTACATGTAGGTTGACAAACTGAAACTAATTGCAATCAGAGTGTGTTGCTCTCTTTACAAAAAGGGCATTGGAATGGAATATGTAAATATACACTAAACACCGCTCCTATGCTTGCAATTATGAAAGTGAAATAGATAATTTTCTTATTTGCCAATAAAATGGTTTAGGGTTGGCAGTAAAAAAATAGGGTACGTTGGGTAACAGGAAACAAGACTATATTTTTGTGGGAGTTAAATAGTCTACAATTATAAAGTTCACAACTTATCACATATATATTCAGAGTTATTGATAAGCCTAACACATACAAAGTTGAACAAATATACAACAATAGCACCTGGTAGGTAGTTTTAGGTTGATTTTTTTTTTATTTGATTTTTGGTGTTTAACGCCACTTTCAACAATATTTCAGCTATATCATGGCGACCAGTTTTAGTGGTGGAGGAAGCCGGAGTACCCGGAGAGAACCACCGACCATGGTCAAGCAACTGGTAAACTTTATCACTTGCGGTTGCGAGTCAAGTGCACCCTTTTTTTTTTAGGTTTTATGATACCAATGATAACATTACCCCTACATTTTTCAGACTAATGTTTTTCTGCATGTGCAAGCCAAGTACAAGGAAAATATTGAAGACAACCTGAAATGGTTGCTAGAGATGGTATCTGATAAACAGGAAACAATGCCCAAAACAATTATATACTGTAGAAATTTACGTAACTCTGAGGAATTGTACATGTGGCTAATGGAGGAACTTGGTGAACGTGCCTATCACTATGGTAATGAAAATTACAATAGTAGGTTCATTGAAATGTTTCATAGCCGTACTGATGAAGACACTGCCGAAAGAATATTGTCCACATATAAACTGGCTTCTAGTCATATCAGGGTTCTGTGTGCAGCAGTAGCCTTTGGGATGGGGATAGACATCCCAGATGTTGGCATTATCATTAACTGGGGTTTGCCACTATCTGTGATGACCTTCTGGCAAGAAGTTGGTAGGTGTGGTCGTGATGGCATGGATGGTCTGCGATCACATATCCCTTCCCCAGATCTGTCCATCTATACTCTGAAGAAAAATTGTTTAAGGGTGAAAAGTGCTATAGGGAAGCCATACTAAATATGTTTGTATTAGATGGTATGAAAAGCGATGTTCCTAAGGCATTAGAATGTGATAAAAAAAAGACTGTGACAAGTGTTCCTGTGGGTTGTGCATGTGCTGCAGTATTTGCTTCAACAAATGTACATGTGCTGGAAAAGTCAAATCAAAGTTTTAAATGTACATCCCTTAGCATGACATGAAATAGACTTCGTTTTTATTCCTGGTACATGTTCTAGTTAAATGGAAAATACTGAGATGTGGAATAAATATCCATGAGACAACGATCCAACAAAACAGCAAAATCCAAAACTTCATATTACTGAGAGCATCGAAGAGTCTTCAACAAAGGACCTAAGTCTACATCTGATAAAATTAAATTTTAAGGAAAAATCTTCAATACTTGTATAAATGTTTTTGATATAACCTAGACATAGTTGAGCTTACTGATCAACAGAAATGAAACTGTCAATAGATACTTTCTCAATATATATAATTCTAATACCTCGCATTAACTAATCTTAATCTTCGTGACCTTTTCTTGACATTCTTTTCAAGGCGTCTTCTCATCTGAACAGGGTGTGATGTAGATGTCTCGTATGAAACGTTTTCAAACCCAAGGTGGAATCTGACAACTGACTTTTCCTTGCAGCACTCTTTTTTCAGTAATTCATTAACTAAATGGATAAGGTCATTTTCTTTATTTAACTTTCCACTTCTGTGAGTTGATGGACCTGATACATTGCATATTTCATCGAACAATTGCCCCAACTGTCTAGCCACTCCAAGCATTTCCCCATGCCTTGCCATCGTCGTCTCGGATACATTTCCACCAGCATCTTTTAATGATTCTGAAATATAAATCTCAAAGCTAATCTTTTTGAATATTTACGTACTTATGTATCTTTGATCTCGGTATTACATTAAATACTGATTTTAAGGCATTATTTGCTGATCATTTCAGCAATTAAAAGTTTCTATCGAGCATAAATTTTGGCCTAGTGCAAATATGACATTCTAGTTATGACATTACAAGTTACTAAAATAGCTGGTCGCAAGACAGTTCATCCAGCTCGCCTGTGCAATCTATAGTTACATGTGAAGATTCATCAACCTGGACCAAGTAGTTTGTCTACTTTTGACCTAAACGTAAACGTTAACGCAAAATGTCGAAGTCATTCAGGCAGAAATAGTAGGTCATGGTGACCTATATTTGTGTGCAGTGTTTTTAACTGTCCACGACAAACTCACATGTAAAGAAGTTTCATCAACCTGGGCCAAGTAGTTTGTCTACATTGGACCTAAGCGCAAATGTTAACATTGGACGCCGACGACGCACAGGTGACGACATAAGCTCGATTCCTGTACTTCGTACAGGCGAGCTAAAAATAGAACTTTTTAGTGTTTTCATGGTTCTGCCATATAATAAAAGGGTTATTGCATGAATATTGTCCCACATACTGATAGAATATTTATTGCACTCGTAAATCTTGTGCTATATACAATTCTACTCTGCACAATATTCCGAATGATTCACCAAGAGAGTTTTTCAAAACCACAATGGTCCGGACTTTGTACTTTGGAATAAGTTTATAAGGACATGTATTAACAAACCTTTGAATTCTTTATTATAGAATTCCATCTGTAGATCCATTTCCAGATTGGTCTTGCCCCCTTTTAAATTAGCAGTTCTATTCCACAGTATTTGGTGTCCAAGCCGAGGCGATAAGCCACCTTGAGTATCCATGAGAAACTTGGTACCACATAGGAAATATTTGGGATGGTTTAGTTCATAGAATTCTAACATGTCCTCCTTCCAATGGATCATCATTCTCTGTCTCATCGTTAATACGTATGGCTTGATGACGGACCATTTCACCAATTCCACGATGTAGTATGGCTCGAGTGTATTCAAATATAACATCACCATTTGTCATACTTTGGTCAGTAGATTTCCAGTTTCTGCACTGAGCTGAGCAAACCATTCTGCAAACAAATCTGTGTTTGATTCATTAACATCCACACCTGAGAAGTGGAACCATTTGCCTCGACAACATTTTTTGTTATCACAATTTATCATTTCTTCCCCAGTATCACTTTTACACAAGCAATACTTGTACACGTTGCTTTTAGATGTATTTGCATTCAGTACTGATTTTTTGTTAGGAGGCATAAAGCAGATATGAACTATTTTGACAGATAATTCGTGCAAGTAATCTTGTAGACCATCTTGTGATGTTGGCAGATCAGCTGGCAAATTTGTGTATGACTTGCATCCCAAAGCTGTTGCCAAGATATATGCCATAGTTGGAAATCGTAACAATTCATTTGCTTCATTGAATCATTGATGTACATCTTCCTTCACATTTATATGTCTGTATAGGTTTCTGATGTTGAACAATGTACCAATAATGCGTGCATGTTTTGTTGAATACATATGTTTAAATGTATCCTGAAAAATAAAGCATAGTCATATGTTATTTAGCCTTTAAGGATGTTTGCTCCTCAGTTTCAAAATAACAAGGTTTTCAAATAATCATGTAAAATACATGAACAAATTAAGTAATGTGTTATTTGTTTTATTATACTGAATGTTTTCATTCCTGGTTTCATTCTTTTTTATGATTTTGATGCCTTAATTTCAATTGTTGTTGTGTTTAAATGTGTTAAACTGTGATATCGATGATGTGTAATAAATAAGATTGCATACAATTTTTGTATTTGTTAATACTTTTCTGCCATGTTGGTGTATGTTTTATACAGATGGGTGTTCTTAAATGAAAAGTAAGCAATTTTGTCAGCTATGCCATGTGATAGAATAAATTATCACCCTCTGCCATGTGATAGACTAAATTGGCACACGATCCTTAACCAATGAGAAGACAGGACATTTACATGCAATATAATAACATTTTGTAGTCAACCGATATCGAAGGACGCTTCACAAGTGAACCTATACGACGGGTCTCTAACATGGGTTAACAATGTAAAATGCAAATAATGACAGAGTGTAATAAATTTAATTCATAAAATACCTGTAACAATATAACTCTTTTATGCCATTCTTGAATACATAGATGCAAGCACTGTAGCTGTTGCCAGGCGTTCCCTGCATTAATTCTTGCGTTTTGGGCATCATTGGCTCTCTCCACACTTAAACCATCACAAAATAAAGGAATTACTATAGGCTCCCCATCAGGATTTCCAGGAACATATTTGTGATAAGCTGCCATTATATCCACCATATCAACGATTTTCGTTTCATCTTTGTCTAAGACACCCAGAGGGATCTAAAACAATAAATACAGAATATTATTGTCATTTGAATATCATTAAAAATTAAAAATTCTATTATAAAAAATACTTACATTTATATCTCAGATTTCTTACATCATATGTATGGATTTCTGCTGGTAACAGTGTTATGTGTGACAGAAGGACAGACAAGGATAAAACAGTACAATCCCTCTCAATTGGAGCAGGACAATAAAGGATTTTTTTGTTATTAAGTCGCCCAAAGCGAAGTTTGGGTGACTTATTGTTTCTTGCACCGTTTCTTTTTCTTCTTCTTAATCGTGAACTTGTCCGGAAAACTAGTCTGAGATGTTTGTCAATGAAACTTGGTACAGTGATTGACAATCACTCGAAGTTGTGCAAGAAGGTTTTGGAATTTTCAAAATGGTCGCCGTTTCCAAATTGGCCGTCACGCACCCAAAAAAGTCAATGTTGTCTGATTTCAATGAAATTTGATTTTTAGGTAGATTTGGATGTACTGAATGCAATGGTGTACTATCCATGGCCATTTTGGGCGACTTGTGTGTTGGCATCCCAAACACTTTACTTGTTATTGTATGCACTTACAATCTGACTTTTCTTCTTTGACTCTTGCAAATACTTGTGTGGTTCAGTAATGCCTGTCACACTCGTAGTCTCAAAATAAGATAACTTATCCTTCAACACTTCCATGACAGTTTCAACATACTCTTTTCTGTAGCGAAAAATGAAAACAAAATATTTTTTAAAAAGAATAATAATATAACTAATACCAGAATTCAATTAATTGATTGATAATATTACCATCACTAAAAGTTACTGTTAGTTACATGGTCATTGTTTACCCTATGATTGTCTGAAGGGCATGTTACTATTTTTAAAGCATATATAAGGCATGTTTCTAAATATAGATCATATTGTAATGTCATCAAGTTCTGGGTCTATCACACAGTATTACACACCAAACAGCCTTCTGGTGTCATCAAATAGTATACACTAAGTCCGAACAATGTGCGGATTTTAACGGGAACAATAAAAGGCTGGCCGGTGTAAGGGGAGACAAATGGAGAATAATATGTAGCCTGAGCATGTTAAAGACTCCCTTGAATACTTCGAAAAAGATTAGGCCAGGCACTTTATATTATTTGGTCCCAGATTAGGTTAATACCGCTTGAAAGCAAAGTTTTTGAAGATTTAAAATTTCTGTCAGACATTAGGTAATGTGACAGGACAGACATGGGTAAAACTGTACAACCCCTCTCCATTGGAGCAGGGGATTAAATGAAATTTGTGTTATTTAGTCACACAAAACGAAATTTGGGAGACTTATTGCTTTGGCACAATTGTCATACAGCTTTCAACAATGAACCCTAGCCCACCCTGTATGAAAAGGTGTGTAATGTCCCAGACAAAGTGTAAAAAGATGCAGCTCTGTCAGTACAGAATATAGATTAGGGATATGGCAGCAATTCCTATTCAGAATGTTTACCTTATCATATCAGTTTCATTTTCGTTAGGCAGGAAGAACGAAATATTAAACATGGCAATTTCTTCAGGTGTTGGGGCTCTGTCATCTAAACTTAGGGATGGTATCCTGTCCATTGCTGCATATGCTTGAACCATATTTTTCATCGTGTTCTGTTTGTCTGTTGAAGTCTCATTAGCATGATAGTGTTTGTTCACGTTGTCAAAAAGTAAAGAAAATAAGCATTGTTTGGAATTCACATCAGCTCCTCTCTCGCCAATCTGCATATCTGGTTCTGTTAAATAAAAGAAGTTTATAGTTATTTGGTTTTCATGTCTTAAGCAAATCGCTACAAAAATTTTATAACAAGCCAAATGTTGCCGTAATACTTTGTGAAGGTTGTTAAAAAATTAATGTTCACCTGAGGTATATCAACTCCTGATGTCGTTAATTTCTTTTCTGGCCTTATATATCAGTATTAACCTTGGACTCTGTCTCATTTACTTGATTTTTAATGTCCCTGACAAATTAGCGACAATTGGTTAATTTTAGCATAAATAAATTGATGTGAATATAAATATTTACCGTATAAAATAGGAGTCCGGGTGGCTCAATGAGTAAGGTCGTTGGATCTAGCAACTCATACAAGTCTGTCACCAATACGGCGTGGGTTCGCGCCCGGCTTTGTAAATTAAAAAAATGGGTGCACTCGACTCGCAGCCTCAAGTGATAAAGTTTACCAGTTGCTTGCCCATGGTCGGTGGTTCTCTCCGGGTACTCCGGCTTCCTCCACCACTATTGGAACTAAAACTGGTCGGCATGATATAGCTGACATATTGTTGAAAGTGGCGTTAAAACCCCAAAAATCATTCAATCAACGTAATGAAATATTAATTTTCAGTTCAATTGACATGTTAAATTTGGTAACAATTAATGGGCATTTTAGATTCTCATCCCATGCCTGTTTTCTGAGCAGCAAAATCATAATGTATTTACAAGTTTTGTGGAATTTACTTAAAATTTCAGCAATTTTACCACAAAATCAACAAAATATAAATTATAAGTTGCCCTCCCTCCCCACATTTTCACTGACAGGAGGATGAGAATCTAATTTTAAATTAATTTTATGTGACCGTACCCTGTTCTAAATGTTGCACATTTCTTTCATTTCTTCTCTCATCAATCTGGGCATCCAGTTCTGGTAAGTTTTGATCATCTAGTATTCTCTCATCATTTTGAACATCTGGTGCTGTTTAATTTAAAATAAATGAAAGTAATATACATTAAGTATTCATATATTGTATCTTCATTTGGCTTAAAAGCTCATTAAGTCCATAATTCAAACTGACTTTGTAATTAAAAGGGGGTTGAGTTCTCACAAAACTAGTTTAACCCCATCACATTCATTTGTGCCTGTCCTAAGCCTGGAACCTTTGTCAAAGTTTTTGTTTGTATCTGTCTCCTTTTTGTTGCATGTTATTTCAGGAAAAGGGTCTTTCAGTTGGCATTTCTATGTCTGGTGTTGAATTACTTGATATTAGCAAAATTTACTTCAGAACTAAATTACTTTTAACTTTAACAAAATGTCAGAGAAGAAACACAGTTTTACACTCATTCTTTTTTTAGCAATAATAGGAATGTTACTTTGGCAGTTTTTGGCTATTTGATATCTAAAGGCAAACATTTTTAAATATATGAGAGAACCCTTAAAGCCACATAAAACTAGAGAAAGTTGATCTGGTGCTCCCAGATACCCCCGCATTCCAAATTTTTATCAAGAAACCTTTAAAGTCCCTATCTTCTAAGAGAAAAAGGGCAATAATTCATGAACGGTAAATGTCAATTTTACCATAATCGAACTTAAATCTGTATTTTATTGTACATCACATTGTGTTAAAGTTTGAAAAGATTTGGTTGAGTCGTACCTTAAATACCATTGGGAAACCTATAAAGTCCCTATTTTCTAAGAGAAAAAGGGCCATAACGTATGAACGGTAAATGTGAAATACACCATAATCAAACTTTACCTGTATTTTATGGTATACATCATTGTGTTAAAGTTTGAAAACATTTGGTTGAGCGGTACTTTAATTATCATCCGGAAACCAAAAGTGTGACGGACAGACGGACGGACATGATGATCCCTATATACTCCCGACTCTCGTCGAGCGGTTGTATACTAAATCCTTGGCTCTAAAGCCAAATCTGATTAATTAATTCCGCTTTGCCCAATTAAAGTTGTAAGAATGAAGTATACTACCTTGAGCAGCAGGAATTTCAAATAGTCTTCTTCTGGCAACATTGTCATTGGGAGCAGTCACTGTCGCAGTTATCTTTTCTTTCTGCTTGAACAGATCATCATCAAATGACTGGAGGATTCTGTCAACAGACGCTCTCACATCATCAGGCTTCATGGTTAGTCCTAATGTCTTCAATCTATTGTATGACTGTAACACAAAATAAAAAAATATTAATAAGTATTTAATGCTTGATTAAGTTTAAAATATTGTGCAAAAATATATACTGATTTTCCATTATATTCATAGAGATTAAGGTATTAATTTTGCCATTTAACAAATTTTATGTCCAAAACTTTTAAAATGTAGTAAAAACTGAATTTATGTAATGTATTTATAATATCTGAGAATTAAACTTGTTTGCATAAAGGAATTGAGAATGATTTCTATAGTCTAGAATATGTGTTTTAGGCATAGGTGGCAGAACAGGTTGGGGGTGGGAGGTGGGGGCAGCAATAAACAACATATAGAAGTCCCATGAATACTCGCAATTGCTGAAAGCTAGCTAAGGAAACACTATCAATCGATTGATAAAACATCAAGCTTGCAAGCACGAAGAGGACCAGTCAAGAAATTCCTAGATAGATTTAAATCTGGACTTCAAAGGTCGTGAAAGAAATCAAGTAGGTGCTAAATGGTTAATATCTATGTAAGGAATCTATCAGCTTGTCCATGTTGTTGTCCTTGAAGACACAATGTAGTGTACTGAAAACAATAAATCAAAATAAGAAGTTGTTTCACTACAAAACTAAAAGTAACTTATACCTGTACCCAATTATTATTAACATAGTCATAAAACTGTTGATGTCATTAACAGAAACTATAACTAAATTGTTATCTGGGAGTGAGGTTTGACCTCTGGCCTCTCTTCCAAGTTCACATTGTATTATTACATCCAATATAGTGGTATTATATATTATACATATACCTATAAGTATTTACCTATTAAATTATATGCATAACATACAAATCTAAGAAAATAATTCAAATGTAAACTTATATGTATGGTGTATATATATTTTTATATAAATCCTCTTTGAAGTTTGACCATTATTATTTTACAACTGATGGGTCATTGTGCTTGTCATACAGCATACATTCGAATACAACTATTAGTGTGTCAATGGTATGATTTAATTTTGATTTGTTTGTTTCATAAAATGTTGTCATCTTCCAATCAATGTAATCAATCCATAATCATTGTATTAAATTCTTTGTTAATTGTTCTGCTCGAAAGGGCTCCTTAATTCGAAGTAAAGATATTTGAATTTGTATTGTATTGTATTTGTATTTGTACCCTTTTAAATAAGTTATTGCACATCTCACCTTCCTTGCAGTTCCTGACAACCATAGCTGTAACCCAATCAGTTCCTGAAGGAATTTCATGGATGGCTTCCTGGAAAACACAAACTGTCCAATAATGCACCTACATTTGGCTTAAGCGATACAGTTTTCTTTGCAGATCGTCTTACCAGCTGGTCTCTAGAAACTGCTGCAGATAATGCAGCCGTAAGTGTGGGGCAATATGCTTTTGCCTCAGATAATGCATTTTTCCAAGAAAAATCCTTGAAAGTATCGATGCCATCTTTCGTCCAGACACTTTCCTTATTTTTATTTGAACAGTATGAGTCATTTCTCTGTTTTCCAATTCCGAAGCTAGCTGAACAAAAGCGTTTCTTGTGGCTGTAGAATTCTTTACACAGGTACGGAATAAGGACACATATCGACTGGAGGAAAGATATTTGGCTGCAGTGTCTTTAAAATTACATGAGAATTTACTTGTACAAGTTGTAGTTTTGTAGTGAAATGAATTCTTATTTGATGTTTTACAATTGGGGTGGATGTCACACGTCTTCGTTTATTCCTTGGAGTTGCAGGTGTCCGAGGAGACAGGAAAATTTTGCGTCCAAGATATGTTTTCTCATCTGCAGTATTCTTCAAGTCAGATTTACTTGCAATGAATTCACCACATTTGTCAACTTTGGATATACAAGATGAACAAAGGAATATTTTCTTGTTATTGTCAGGAGTTACCTTGATAAAATTGTCAAGTACATCTTTTATAGTATTATCCCTGCGTTTTAATAATGTTTCTATATCAGATCTGTCGAATCTTTTACGTTTAACTTGCTAAATAAATTTTTGGTTACACAAATTACAATTTTCAGACGACATTTGGACAAGTCATGTGATCAGAGTTACAGTTCTTGCACGACAACAACAACAAAAAACCGAAAAACGTAAGACACGATTTGATTGGTCGAAACCGTATGAATGGCGAAGGAGTGTTGTCAAGATAGTACTTATAGATTTTAATTATATTTTTCAGTTGAGAGCTGTACAGAATATCCTCAACAACAATCAGACCTGCCAGATTATTAATTAAAAAATTTTCCTTAACTTTATAATCCTTAATTAAATTTTTCTACTACCTCATTATATTTTTCCAAATGTAATAATTTTTTTTTTTCTAAATCATTTAAATTACACCTTTTGATATACATAAAATATCATTCTTTTAATTATATATATATGTAGGGTCTAATGGCCTTATGCACTAATGATTTTACCTTTTAAATATAATTAATCTACTGATTGATATATCAGTATTGTGTTTATAGTAAAGCTCTATAACATAGAGCAAAGTAAGTTTAATAAAACTCTCTTCTTTTTTTTCTCTTTTTTTTCTGTTCAACATACTATTCATTAGTCTATTATTAAGTACATTCATTTAAATTTTTATAATTTTTGGTAACTTAGAAAGCATAAATTTTATATGAATTATAAAATTGGTAATAAATGACACTTCC
>MJUT01001373.1:364978-383255 GCA_002080005.1 Gigantidas platifrons | reverse complement strand
TTGTGTTGTCAGATTTACGGCTTTTGATGACCTCTTTGGTATCTCCTATTGTTATGTCAGATTTACGGCCGTTGATTACCTCTTCGGTATCTTCCATTGTGTTGTCATATTTACGGCTTTTGATTACCTCTTTGGTATCTTCCATTGTCATGTCAGATTTACGGCTTTTGATTACCTCATTGGTATCTTCCATTGTGTTGTCTGATTTACGGCTTTTGATTACCTCTTTGGTATCCTCCATTGTGATGTCAGATTTACGGCTTTTGACGACCTCTATGGTATCTTCCTTTGTGTTGTCAGATTTACGGCTTTTGATGACCTCTTTGGTATCTCCTATTGTTATGTCAGATTTACGGCCGTTGATTACCTCTTTGGTATCTTCCATTGTGTTGTCAGATTTACGGCTTTTGATTACCTGTTTGGTATCTTCCATTGTCATGTCAGATTTACGGCTGTTGATGACCTCTTTGGTATCTTACATTGTGTTGTCTGCTTTACGGCTGTTAATTACCTCTTTGGTATCTTCCATTGTGATGTTAGATTGACGGCTTTTGATTACCTCTTTGGTATATTCCATTGTGATGTCAGATTTACGGCTTTTGATTACCTCATTGGTATCTTCCATTGTGTTGTTAGATTTACGGCTTTTGATTACCTCTTTGGTATCTTCCATTGTGTTGTCTGATTTACCATTTTGATTACCTCTTTGGTATCTTCCATTGTGTTGTCTGATTTACTGCTTTTGATTACCTCTTTGGTATCTTCCATTGTGATGTCTGATTTACGGCTTTTTATTACTTCTGTGGTATCTTCAAGCCTTTCTTAGTCTGTTAACCTTTGAGGTATGCAGTACATTAATTGTCGCTGCATATTAAATATACATTGTATAATCAAAACCAATGAGAAAATACATCATCACTAACTGGTGTAACACGACGGGTGCCACTAGTGGAGCAGGAATTGCTCTCCCTTACGGGGAACATTGTGTCTTTCCGTGCTTTGTGGGGTTTATGTTGCTCAATCATTTGTTTTCTGTGTATTGTGTTATCGATCATTATTTCTCTGTTTCCTTTCTTTATGGCCATTGTATTGTCGGTCGCTCGAGTTACGCCTTCTTGTACCCCTTTGAAATCAGATATCTGAAAGTTTAAATAGTGACGAAAAGATGTTGGTGATCCCCATATCTGTCCCCGTTGATAAGCCTCATGTTTTTGTTGAACCCCATATCTGTCCGCGTTGATAAGCCTCATATTTTAGGTGAACCCCATATCTGTCCCCGTTGATAAGTTTCATGTTTTGGTGAACCCCATATCTGTCCCGTTGATAAGCCTCATGCTTTTGGTGAACCCCATATCTATCCCCGTTGATAAGCCTCATGTTTTTGGTCAACCCCATATCTATCCCAGTTGATAAGCCTCATGTTTTGTTGAACCCCATATCTGTCCCCGTTGATCAGCCTCATATGTTTGGTGAACCCCATATCTGTCCCCGTTGATAAGCCTCATGCACATACATTTGATATTTTAATTATTGTTATTGTATGGTCATCTCTTATTTCATTAGTTCGTTAATCTTTATGAAGTATAGTACACTATTAAATATCAAATAAAAAAGAATCAATACAAAAAATACATAACATTAGTACTAACACGAAACCATCTGTCTTTAGTAATTGTCTATAACTATAACACGTATCTGTCATCTAGTGACTGGGATAGTCAATACTCCACATTCGCCCAATCACATCATTCTACATAGCAGATCTATGTTCTGATTGGTTGTGTTTCGAATATGTACCAAATCGTATTCGAACATTTTATTCAACAAGGCACACTCTATTTGTGCCGGGGACTGGGTGGCTCAATGACTTAGGTCGCTGGATCTAACAACTCATACAAATCTATCACCAATACGGTGTAGGCTCGCGCCCGGCTTTGTAAATTACAAGAATGGTGCACTCGATTCGCAACCGCAAGTGATAAAGTTTACCAGTTGCTTGCCCATGGTCGGTAGTTCTCTCCGGGTACTCCGGCATCCTCCACCACTAAAACTGGTCGCCACGATATAGCTGAAATATTGTTGAAAGTGGCGCTAAACACCAAAAAACAACAACAAAAATCAACAATCAATCAGTTAAATGAGCAGTTAAGATTGGACAAGAGACAAGAGCACCATTGTGCATAAAGACACAGAACGAAAAATTAGTAACAACACATGGTTATGGTTTTGGGATTTAGCGCCGAATTTAAACAATATTTCAGATAATTTATCGTGGTGGTCAGTAGTATTGGTGTGGACACTATAGTATTCTGAGAAAACCACCGACCTCTCGTAGGTCACCGACAAGCGTTATCATATGATGCTGTTATGAGTACACTTCGCCATGAGCTGGATGCGAACTCACAACTTTAGTGGTGATAGGTACTGATTTCATAGGTAGTTGTAAATCCAACTACCACGCGGTAACGGCCACAATGACCCGTGGAAACAATACAACGCACAAAATGACAAAGATGAGCAACATGGACCTCAGCAGAAAAAAACGAGTGTGAACCAACATGCTCACGAATGGCAAGTAGGCAGTGATGAAGACCATAACATATTACTAGTGATGATTTCAACCGAGACCCAGGAGCAACGTAGTATTGTTTGGAAAGTTTTGACGTCAGTAGATAAGCACGAAACCTCCACAGATTTGCTTCCGGTCAATATGACCACACGTGATCAATATAAATTTTAACAGTACAACAACAGACATTAATATCTGGGAAGGTAGAATACGCTGATTAAAAACCATAACTAACACCTGTTTATCTAATAAATACGTAGACATTTGGTTTAGTGTGCACGACATAATTTAATTTAAAGCCGTTTAGAAAGGTAACCGACATTGTCTACTTTACGTTTGATATTGTTTATATTCTATGAAACACATATAAGAAGAGCTTGAAGATAACAAAAGGATAATCAGAATCCACAAATCGAAGAAGGACAGACAACACAATGGCAAAAAGAAAAAAGACAAAAAGACAAAAAATGATGCACCAAACACAAATAAATCTAAAAATCGAGTACCATGAACTCCGCTAAATACCAGGCGTGAACTCAGGTGCTCCGGAAGGGTAGGTAGATCCTGCTCCACTAGTGGCACCCGTTGTGTTAATCTAGTTACACACCCGGTGATAAGTAATGAATGAGAAAATGACCTGGAAGTGTTTACGACAAATGGAGCATATCCATGGTCATTTGTGACACAGATATTCCATTGCGGTCAACCTAGTCATGGTGACGACCGTAAAACTTTCGAAGTGATTACTTCAACTTAACCAAGAGACACCCTTGGTCCAGTAGATTCCTTGTTAGCAGCAACCCTATATCAGAAAAATCATTATAGGAACTACAAGTTCAAGAATATCGTGTCAACTGAGATATATGTACTTCCATATTCAGGTACTGCTGGAATGTTGCTAATTATAAATGTAAGGTTGATAATAGGAAAATTAAAATCATCTCTTTTGTCGTAATGTTTGGTTCTTAACCGCACCTCACCGTCCATTTCGAGGTGTAGGTCAAGGTATGAAGGATACATCGGTATATGTGGTATCATTTATAGCAATGGGGTAGATGCGATCAACAAAATCACAAAATCTAGAATTATTTAGTGAAAGGACATTGTCTATATAGCGGAACGTGAAATTAAAGGGTCGGTCTGGCTTATTTTCGATTTTCATCAGAAGCCTTTGTAAGAAGAATAAAGGAACACATTGGCGAGAAGAGGACAACTTTTGGGCTCATAGATATGCCGCCTGTCTGTTGAAAAACACGTCCACCAAACATAGCAAATATGTTGTCAACCAAAAACTCGAGCATGTTATAAATAATTAGTAAATTAACAATTCCCCAATTTGACAGTTGAATCTATGGACATGCATGTTCTGGGTGCAATAGTGTTATACACACATATTGCTCCTCCTTACCCATTCCACATGGAAAATCATGATTGAATGTACTCGTTGTAATTCTAAATATCATACTAACTATCCTAAATTGGAGAATAAGTCAAATTCTATACACAATGTAATCATTTAGTAATTATACAAACATATCTAATTTAGTGCAAACGACACGTGTCTGGAATATTCGTTATCAGGTGCGCTCTCATTATAAAGGTGACATATAACATTGTTGCTTAGTGCTAGGTGTGACTTCCACAGGTATATCATGAAATGGAGTTTGCTTAGTACTAGGTTTCTGAAATAAAAGTCCACGAGTAGATTCGTGACTACCCGGACACACTCACATTCCAATCAAACCAATTCGTACAACGAAATATTGTGTACTTTTTTCGTAGAAGCAACACATACAAATTTTATAAACCCGTCGTCTGTACTTGATAATAGAACTTCAAATCTCCACACTCACAACGAGTAGGTCAGCTTTCCACGATCACGACGAGTAGACCAACATTCCACACTCACGAAGAGTAGGCCAGTTTTCCATACTCATAAGGAGTATACCATCATTATGCACTCACGAGCAGTAGGCCAGCCTTCCAGACTCACGAGAAGTAGGCCAACAAGTATGTTTATTAACATGGATAGTCTACTCTAGGACATGCATAATAAAATTACTAATGCATCGTGTTTTCGAATTTGCCAAGAAATATGATGCCATTACTACTACGGGAATCGAGCAATCGAGTTATCAACTACAACTACAATAAACATGTTTATATCACGAATGATGCAAAGCACGGTGGGAATTTCAACACTGTACAATCGGAGTTATCTCCCATTGTACAGTGGATGGAATTTGGTCAGAGCCCAATAACAGTATTAGTGAATTAGAATAATTTTCAATACTGTGTACTGCCTTATATTTTCTTTAATGTTATTGATTATTGTTTATTGCATTATTAACTTTATTTGATGTTTGATTGTTATGCTCATATGGGTCCATAATTCGAAAATAAAAGTCTTTATTTATCAGAGAGACGATGTTTCGAGGTTTCGCTGTATTTTAGTAAGAAATGATATGAAAGTAAATGAACATTAAAGACTGTCCAATTGTATACTTACACACAAATAAAAGTAACAGAACAGCAACTGTCTTAGTTCTCCAATTATGTTGTGCAGCTCAACTTACGAAGACGGTCATATCCGGGTATTTTGCTAAGGTATACATATTTAAATTATAAATCCTTTATAAGTATGTTCTGAGATATATCCGAATGTGAAATCTTCCATAGTTTAACAAACAATGAAAACATTTACATTTGTAGTGGTTTTTATTTCGTCATAGAGCATGGTATTAGTGGCATTGTGAGATGACCTGATCACGTTCCGTTTTCCTAATGATCGTTGTTGTCGGCAGCACGATGGCGTCAACATGGCCGTAAGTCTATCTCGACACTCTTTGAATCTAAATGTGTATAAGAAAGGATTAATAAAATGATTTAACAGTGCTTACCTTTCTCTTTGAAAAAGTCAAAGATCAATATTATGTGTTTTTGGTAAGCAGCCAACAACCCTATTATTTTTATTTTGTTATTAATTTCTTGAGATTGCTATGAGTAGTGTATAACTAAATATGTCATTAACAACCAATTAAACTATTTGTTAATGGATTTCTTAAAATGTACAATTTTTATATCAATAATCAACGTGTTTTCTTCACTTTATTTGATCACTCATACAATATTATATTCATGTTTTCCTTTAGTTCTGAGAAAATCCAAAACTCAACAATGCATGCAGCGATTGATATATTATGTGTTAGTCACAAACAGCCGTTATCCCTATTGATACTATTTTGTTATTACATTTTTGAGAATGTAATATGCTATTTAGAACTAAATGTTTTATTAACAATCAATTACACTATTTGTTAATGAATTTTTGCTAATGTTTCATTTTTATTGTGATAACAAACAGGTTTTCTTCACCATATTTGATCACAAACACTAGTTCACCTTTATTTTTTCTTTTTATTGTGAGAAAGTCATAAACTCAACAATGCATGCAGCGATTGATATATTATGTGTTCGTTTCAAACAGCCATTAACCCTATCAATACTATTTTGTTATTACATTTTTGAGAATGTAATACGCTATTTAGAACTAAACGTTTTATTACCAATCAATTACAATATTTGTTAATGAATTGTTGATAATGTATCATTTTTAATTTGATAACAACCAGATTTTCTTCACCATATTTGATCACAAACATAATATCACCTTGATGTTTTTCTTTTTATTGTGAGAAAGTCCAAAACTCAACAAAGCATGCAGCGATTGAAATATTATGTGTTCGTCACAAACAGCCATTAGCCCTATTCTTTTTATTCTGTTATTAATTTTAAGAGATTGCTATGGGTTGTGTATAACTAAATATGTCATTAACGACAAATTAAACTATGTGTTAATGGATTTCTTATAATGTACAATTTTTATTTTAATAATCAACGTGCTGTCTTCACTATATTTGATCACTCATACTATATCATATTCATGTTTTCTTTTTGTTCTGAGAAAGTCCAAAACTCAACGATGCATGCAGCGACAGGTATAGTATGTGTGCGTTACAAACGGCCATTAACCCTATTAATAATATTTTGTTATTACATTTTTGAGAATGTAATACATTACTTAAAACTAAGCGTTTTATTAACAACCAATTACAATATGTGTTAATGCATTTTTGACAATGTATCATTTTTAATTTGAAAACAACCATGTTTTCTTCACCATATATGATCACAAGCACTAGTTCACCTTTATTTTTTTTCTTTTAATGGTAAGAAAGTCCAAAACTCAACAATGCATGCAGCGATTGATATATTATGTGTTCGTTACAAACAGCCATTAACCCTATTAATAATATTGTGTTATTACATTTTTGAGAATGTAATACATTATTTAGAATAAAACGTTTTATTAACAGTCAATTACAATATTTGTTAATGAATGTTTGACAATATATAATTTTTTTTTTATAATAAACAGGTTTCCTCACTATATTTGAAAACAAATATAGGATAAGGTTTACAATTTCTTTTTGCTTTGAGAGAGTCAAAGTCAACTGTGCGTGCAGTGTGTCACACATTATGTGTTTGTCACAAACAGCCATTAACCCTATTAATTTTTTATTAGATTCCTGAGAATTTAATACGATATTTGGGGCTAACATTGCTTTGATAATATACATTTTGTTTATTAAAGACTTGAAAGAGCCATAACGGGAGGAATTGGACCGCACACGAAGTTACGATTATGCACAAGACATCGCATTCAAAGCGTTACATCGTTTTATACTACGCAGCTTTCATATGCTGTAATCCGATGTGAACTATTCAAGATTTCTGATTGCCAATGCATATTCATGAAATTGTTCTGAATAATCGCAGCAAAGGTCAAAAGTAGCCAGGAAATAAAACGCCAGGCAATAGAATACAAGCCAATAGATTACCAGGCAATATAACACTAGAAATTAAAAACCCGAAAGAAAGTTGAAAGTAAAAAAAAATTGTATATAAAACATGTAAAACTTTACAATTAGGTAATAAACTACATTAATTTTTGTTTCCTTTTGCCTTTGATCAGTCCCAAATTAACAGAACATTCCGTGGTAAGATGGTAAGGAATGAATGTCGTTTTCCCTGTCTTTAATATGCAGTTGGTATTTTACAGGCTTTGGTCAAGAAGAGTTTGAAGTTACCAACGGGATAATCATAATCTATAAATCGAAGAAAAACAGATAATCCAACCCAATGGGCAAAAGAAAAAACATGAAAGCACCAAAGGTGATGCTAAACGATCGAACTGCTTGCATGTAGAGTTTTTGTATGCTATGCACAATCGCAAAATGTCAGTATATTTCTAGAAAAAGATGTAAATCTTTGAAATAGTAAATTGAGATCAAACTCGAGAGACATCAATATGTTATTCACATAAAACAGCTTTTTATCCAATATTCCAGAATATGTTACATGTTCTTGTATATACATTTGTATATATATAATAGTGAAAATTTTGTCAGCATGGCCAAGTGTGAAATACCTTGGTAAGTCTGCTATTAACAGGAAACCTACCTCGTCTGAATTGTTGTTTACAACTCCTTTACAAAACTCATTCCCACAAAATAAAACATAATGTTCCTTTACCAAAGAATCTAATGGGATTAACTTTTTTAACCACAAACAAACAATTGCTTGTAGTTTTAAAAGTTACGAGCATAATTCAGTGTTATCTGATATTTAAGAAGCATTGGGCGGGGGAGGGGGGAGGTGAGGAGGAACTATTAATATAATTATTGAATAGTGCCACAAATGGAAAGAACAGTTGGTGTAAGAGCTACTACTATAACATGCAATAACCCAGTTTTACATTCCATTACATTATTATTTTATTTCCCATCAACTATTTACCAGACACCACATCTGTTTTGAAGGAGACTTTCGTAGGATTAAAAAAGAAAACATGAAGCCTATGTAAGAATGATGATGTTAGAGATGATACAGGTTTTTCGTTTGCATTTCTTATCCAGTATGTTATTGCGGTTTCCCAGTTTCCCGGTTGTTGACTGATTTTGTCTGTTAATTGATTTATGAGTTTTGACTTTCCCTTTGGAGGATTGCCCTGTGTTCGGTAATTTTGTTATTACCCTTATTTATTATGATGTGTGCCCATTTTCTGTAGTTTTTTAAACATACCAATAATCATTTCACATTAAATTCCTATGGAAAAGAAATAACGACATACCAAAATAATCCAAGCAATATCTTATCATTCTGATCAAACAATATTCCTAAATATACATTTACTTGAATTGAACTTCATTACCAGGATTTAGATATATACAGGAACTGAAACTCTTCCGGAACACCTGAGTTCATCGCATGTTTTAAGTGCGGTTGGTGTTACCCGATATTGGTTTTGTGTGTATATGTTGTAGATCATGGCTTGCCCTTTTGTATTTTTAAACGATCGAACATAATAAAATATCGATTAATGCTAGCGCTCATGCATGAGGAATATAAACCGGAAGACACTGCTTTCACAACATGTGTCGCAACCTTCCGCCCGGACAAAAATATAGTCCATATATAGAGTCAATTGTAAGAGGACGAGTAACTTAAATATGTGAAAGAGCATGCATGCAATATTCATATATTAGAAATCCCCCTTAAAATCGGGTACTTATATGCACGTTTGCTCATCTATCAGTATTTCTTTGTTACAAAGGGGATTTTGCGGATGGATATTTCATTATCTAGAAATTGATATTGTGTTTACTATGTAAGAGACTTTGATTTTCGTATTCCGTCTGAACATTGACATTTGAACAACAAAAAATGCGTGTTGATATTACAGCAAGTGTACACAAATTGTACCTTTCTACCTTTGTGCTGTTCCGAAATGTGTGTTTTCTGTTTTTAATTCAAGAATAAATTTAGAACATTGTCTATTTATATCCTACGCTGCTGGGGGTTACAATTCAACTGGTTTTTCAGTGTCGTTAGTTCTCGACCATCGTAGTTTTGTTCAGGATTGGGAACCAGTGATTTAGACAACACATGTTCTAATGTTTGATGTACTATCTAATGAAAAGTCTAGAAAATCCCGAAGAGGTTTTGACCTGTTAATTTTGAATCACTGTTGACGTATTTATGTCAACAATACATGCTTTTAAAGTAATTTCCACCTAAAGATAAACATGAAATGAAAGTATCGATGTAGGGCAACCGGCAAACAAACTTGGACACAAATAATGAAAAAAAACCTGTATAATACTCCAGTAGGTGTACGTAAATGGATGAGGGAATTCCGGGAATTGAATGTTGATGTTGGCTTCGAAACAAAAAAGATGAAAATGGAAAGGATACGGAGGTTATCTTCAGAAGGATAACAGTTCATCGTCAAATCTATTAATAAGTGTTGTATTTTTTTTCAAGAGTCACATTCCTCTTCCGCGAAAAAGACCCCATATAGAAAAATATTTCCCTTTTCCAAGGTATAAAATTAAACACACAAATGGTTCTGAATGCACTATATTTCACTTTGACTGTCACATTGATTTGCTTGCCCCTTCAAAACAGATGTGGTGTCTGGTAAACAGTTGATGGGAAATAAAATAATAATGTAATAGAATGTAAACCTGGGTTGTTGCATGTTAGAGTAGTAGCTCGTACACCAACTGTTCTTTCCATTTTTGGCACTATTCAATAATTATATTAATAGTTTCCCCTCCCACCGCCCAATGCTTCTTAAATATAAGATAACACTGAATTATGCTTGTAACTTTTAAAACTACAAGCAATTGTTTGCTTGTGGTTAAAAAAGTTAATCCCATTAGATTCTTTGGTAAAGGAACATCTACATTATGTTTTATTTTGTGGGAATGAGTTTTGTAAAGGAGTTGTAAACGACAATTCAGACGAGGTAGGTTTGCTGTTAATAGCAGTCTTACTAAGGTATTTCACTATTGGCCATGCTGATAAAATTTTCACTATTTTATATATACAAATGTATATACAAGAAAATGTAGGATATTCTGGAACATTGGATGAAAAGCTGTTTTATGTGAATAACATATTGATGTCTCTGGAGTTTGCTCTCAATTTAGTATTTCAAAGTTTGACATCTTTTTCTAGAAATATACTGATATTTTGCGATTGTGCATAGCATACAAAAAATCTACATGCAAGCAGTTCGATCGTTTAGCATCACCTTTGGTGCTTTCATTTCTTCTTTTGTCCATTGGTTTGGATTTTCTGTTTTTATTCAATTTATGGATTATGATTATCCCGTTGGTAATTTCAAACTCTTCTTGACCAAAGCCGGCAAAATACCAACTGCATATTAAAGACAGAGAAAACGACATTCATTCTTTACCATCTTATGACGGAATGTTTTGTTAATTTAGGACTTATCAAAGTCAAAAGGAAACAAAAACTAATGTAGTTTATTACCTAATTGTAAAGTTTTACATGTTTTATATATTTTTTTTTTTTACTTTCAACTTTTTTTCGGGTTTTTAATTTCTAGTGTTATATTAGCTTGCATTCTATTGCCTGGTGTTTTATTTCCTGGCTACTTTTGACCTTTGCTGTGATAGTTCACACCGGATTACAGTGTATGAAAGCGTCGTAATATAAAACGATGTAATGCTTTGAATGCGACGTCTTGTGCATAATCGTAACTTCGTGTGCGGTACAATTCCTGCCGTTATGGCTCTTTCGGGTCTTTAATGAAAACAAATGTATATTATCAAAACAATGTTAGCCCCAAATATGGTATTAAATTCTCAGGAATCTAATAAAAAATTAAAAAGGGTTAATGGATGTTTGTGACAAACACATAATGTGTGACACACTGCACGCACAGTTGACTTTGACTCTCTCAAAGCAAAAAGAAATTGTAAACCTTATCCTATATTTGTTTTCAAATATAGTGAAGAAAACCTGTTTATTATCAAAATAAAATGATACATTGTCAAACATTCATTAACAAATATTGTAATTGACTGTTAATAAAACGTTTTATTCTAAATAATGTATTACATTCTCAAAAATGTAATAACAAAATATCATTAATAGGGTTAATGGCTGTTTGTAACGAACACATAATATATCAATCGCTGCATGCATTGTTGAGTTTTGGACTTTCTCACAATAAAAAAAAAATAAAGGTGAACTAGTGCTTGTGATCAAATATGGTGAAGAAAATATGGTTATTTTCAAATTAAAAATGATACATTGTTAAACATTCATTAACACATATTGTAATTGGTTGTTAATAAAACTCTTAGTTCTAAATAATGTATTACATTCTCAAAAATGTAATAACAAAATATTATTAAAAGGGTTAAAGGCTGTTTGTAACACACACATAATATACTAGTCGCTGCATGCATTGTTGAATTTTGGACTTTCTCAGAACAAAAAGAAAACATGAATATGATATTGTATGAGTGATCAAATATAGTGAAGAAAACACGTTGATTATTAAAATACAAATTGTACATTATAAGAAATGCATTAACACATAGTTTAATTTGTCGTTAATGACAATTTTAGTTATACACAACTCATAGCAATCTCATAAAATTAATAACAACATAAAAATAATAGGGTTAATGGCCGTTTGTGACGAACACATCATATATCAATCGCAGCATGCATTGTTGAGTTTTGGACTTTCTCACAATAAAAATAAAAAAATTAAGGTGATATTATGTTTGTAACCAAATATGGTGAAGAAAACCTGGTTGTTATCAATTAAAAATGATACATTATCAATAATTCATTAACAAATATTGTAATTGATTTTAAATAAAACGTTTTGTTCTAAATAGCGTATTACATTCTCAAAAATGTAATAACAAAATATTATTAATAGGGTTAATGGCTGTTTGAAACAGACACATAATATATCAATCGCTGCATGTATTGTTGAGTTTTTGACTTTCTCACAATAAAAGAAAAAAATAAAGGTGAACTAGTGTTTGTGATCAAATATGGTGAATAAAACCTGTTTGTTATCACAATAGAAATGAAACATTAGCAAAAATTCATTAACACATATTGTAATTGATTGTTAATAAAACGTTTAGTTCTAAATAGCGTATTACATTATCAAAAATGTAATACCAAAATAGTATTAATAGTGTTAATGGCTGTTTGTGACTAACACATAATATATCAATCGCTGCATGCATTATTGAGTTTTGGATTTTCTCAGAACTAAAGGAAAAAATGAATATAATATTGTATGAGTGATTAAATAAAGTGAAAAAAACACGTTGATTATTAATATTAAATTGTACATTATAAGAAATTCATTAACAAATATTTTAAATGGTTGTTAATGACATATTTAGTTATACACTACTCATAGAAATCTCAAGAAATTAATAACAAAATAAAAATAGGGTGCTTACCAAAAACACATAATATTGATCTTTGACTTTTTCAAAGGGAAAGGTAAAAATAAGTTTATATTGTATTTGTGATCAAAATAAACATTATGCATCATTAGATATCTATTAGGTAATGCATATTTTAGTTGACTGTTAATGAACTACTTAGTTATACACAGCGTATAACATTCTTATGAATTCAACGAAACTATAAAATGAATAGGGTTAATGGCTTTTTGAAACGAAAACATATTATATCAATCATTGCTTGCACTGTTGACTTGGGACTTTCGTAGGATAAAAAAAGAATACATGAAGCCTATGTAAGAATGATGATGTTAGAGATGATACAGGTTTTTCGTTTGCATTTCTTATCCAGTATGTTATTGCGGTTTCCCAGTTTCCCGGTTGTTGACTGATTTTGTCTGTTAATTGATTTATGAGTTTTGACTTTTACTTTGGAAGATTGCTCTGTGTTCTGTAATTTTGTTATTACCCTTATTTATTATCAAGTGCGCCCATTTTCTGTTGTTTTCTAAACAGACCAATAATCATTTCGCATTAAATTCCTATCGAAAAGAAATACCGACATTCCAAAAGAATCCAAGCAATATCTTATCATTCTGATCAAACAATATTCATAAATATACATTTACTTGAATTGAACTTCATAACCAGGATTTAGATATATACAGGAACTGAAACTCTTCCGGAGCACCTGAGTTCATCGCATGTTTTAAGTGCGGTTGGTGTTACCCGATATTGGTTTTGTGTGTATATGTTGTTGATCATTGCTTGTCCTTTTGTATTTTTAAACGATCGAACATAGTAAGATATCGTTTAATGCTAGCGCTCATGCATGAGGAATATAAACCGGAAGACACTGCTTTCACAACATGTGTCGCAACCTTTCGCCCGGACAAACATATAGTCCATATAAAGAGTCAATTATAAGAGGACGAGTAACTTAAATATCAGAAAGAGCATGCATGCAACATTCATATATCATCAATCCCCCTTAAAATCGGGTACTTATATGCACGTTTGCTCATCTATCAGTATTTCTTTGTTACAACGTGGATTTTGCTGATGGATATTTCAATATCTAGAAATTCATATTGTGTTTACTATGTAAGAGACTTTGATTTTCGTATTGCGTCTGAAAATTGACATTTGAGCAACAAAAAATGCGTGTTGATATTTCAGCAAGTGTACAAAAATTGTACCTTTCTACCTTTGTCCTGTTCCGAAATGTGTGTTTTCTGTTTTTAATTATAGAATAAATTTAGAACATTGTCTATTTATATCCTACGCTGCTAAGGGTTACAATTCAACTGTTTTTTCAGTGTCGTTAGTTCTCGACCATCGTAGTTTTGTTCAGGATTGGGAAGCAGTGCTTTAGACAACACGTGTTCTAATGTTTGATGTACTATCTAATGAAAAGTCTAGAAAATCCCGAAGAGGATTTGATCTGTTAATCTTGAATCACTGCTGACGTATTTATGTCAACAATACATGCTTTTAAAGTATGTTCCACCTAAAGATGAACATGAAATGAAAGTATCGATGTAGGGCAACCGGCAAACAAATTTGGACACAAATAATGAAAACAAAACCTGTATAATACTCCAGTAGGTGTCCGTAAATGGATGAGGGAATTCCGGGAAACAGAAAAGATGAAAATGGAAAGGACACGGATGTTGTCTTCAGAAGGATAAAAGTTCATCGTCAAATCTATTAATAAGTGTTGTATTTTTTTTCAAGATTCACATTCCTCTTTCGCGAAAAAGACCCCATATAGAAAAATATTTCCTTTTTCCAAGGTATAAAATTAAACCCACAAATGGTTCTGAATGCACTATATTTCACTTTGACTGTCACATTGATTTGCTTGCCCCTTCAAAACAGATATGGTGTCTGGTAACCAGTTGATGGGAAATAAGATAATAATGTAATATAATGTAAAACTGGGTTGTTGCATGTTATAGTAGTAGCTCCTACACCAACTGTTCTTTCCATTTTTGGCACTATTCTATAATTATATTAATAGTTCCATCTCCCACTCCCCCCGCCCAATGCTTCTTAAATATCAGATAACACTGAATTATGCTTGTATCTTTTAAAACTACAAGCAATTGCTTGCTTGTGGTTAAAAAGTGAATCCCATTAGATTCTTGGGTAAAGGAACATCTACATTATGTTTTATTTTGTGGGAATGAGTTTTGTAAAGGAGTTGTAAACGACAATTCAGACGAGGTAGGTTTGCTGTTAATAGCAGACTTACCAAGGTATTTTTACTCTTGGCCATGCTGACAAAATTTTCACTATTAGATATATACAAATGTATATACAAGAAAATGTAGCATATTCTGGAACATTGGATAAAAAGCTGTTTTATGTGAATAACATATTGATGTCTCTGGAGTTTGCTCTCAATTTAGTATTTCAAAGTTTGACATCTTTTTCTAGAAATATACCGATATTTTGCGATTATGCATAGCATATACAAAATCTACATGCAAGCAGTTCGATCGTTTAGCATCACCTTTGGTGCTTTCATTTTTTCTTTTGCCCATTGGGTTGGATTGTCTGTTTTTCTTCGATTTATGGATTATGATTATCCCGTTGGTAATTTCAAACTCTTCTTGACCAAAGTCGGCAAAATACCAACTGTATATTAAAGACTGGGAACACGACATTCATTCTTGGCCATCTTACGACGGAATGTTCTGTTAATTTAGGACTTATCAAAGTCAAAAGGAAACATAAACTAATGTAGTTTATTACCTAATTGTAAAGTTTTACATGTTTTATATATGATTTTTTTTTACTTTCAACTTTTTTTCGGGTTTTTAATTTTTAGTGTTATATTGCCTGGTAATCTATTGGCTTGTATTCTATTGCCTGGTGTTTTATTTCTTGGCTACTTTTGACCTTTGATGTGATTATTCAGAACAATTTAATGAATATGCATTGGCAATCTGAAATCTTGAATAGTTCACACCGGATTACAGCGTATGAAAGCGTCGTAAAATAAAACGATGTAACGCTTTGAATGCGACGTCTTGTGCATAATCGTAACTTCGTGTGCGATACAATTCCTGCCGCTAAGGCTCTTTCAGGTCTTTAATAAAAACAATGTATATTATCAAAACAATGTTAGACAGAAATATCGTATTAAATTCTCAGGAATCTAATAAAAAAAATAATAGGGTTAATGGCTGTTTGTGACAAGCACATAATGTGTGACACGCTGCACGCACAGTTGACTTTGACTCTCTCAAAGCAAAAAGAAATTGTAAACCTTATCCTATATTTGTTTTCAAATATAGTGAAGAAAACCTGTTTATTATCAAAATAAAATGATACATTGCCAAACATTCATTAACAAATATTGTAATTGATTGTTAATAAAACGCTTAGTTCTAAATAATGTATTACATTCTCAAAAATGTAATAACAAAATATTATTCATAGGGTTAATGGCTGTTTGTAACGCACACATAATATACCAGTCGCTACATGCATTGTTGAGTTTTGGACTTTCTCAGAAAAAAAAGAAAACATGAATATGATATTGTATGAGTGATCAAATATAGTGAAGAAAACACGTTGATTATTAAAATAAAAATTGTACATTATAAGAAATCCATTAACACATAGTTTAATTTGTCGTTAATGACATATTTAGTTATACACAACTCATAGCAATCGCATCAAATTAATAACAATATAAACATAATAGGGTTAATGGCTGTTTGTGACGAACACATAATATATCAATCGCTGCATGCATTGTTGAGTTTTGGACTTTCTCACAATAAAAAGAAAAAAATAAAGGTGATATTATGTTTGTGATCAAATATGGTGAAGAAAACCTGGTTGTTATCAAATTAAAAATGATACATTATCAACAATTCATTAACAAATATTGTAATTGATTGTTAATAAAACGTTTAGTTCTAAAGAGCGTATTACATTCTAAAAAATGTAATAACAAATATTATTAATAGGGTTAATGGCTGTTTGAAACGAACACATAATTTATCATTCGCTGCATGCATTGTTGAGTTTTGGACTTTCTCACAATAAAAATAAAAAATAAAGGTGAATTGGTGTTTGTGATCAACTATGGTGAAGAAAACCTGTTTGTTATGACAATAAAAATGAAACATTAGCAAAAATCATTAGTAAATATTGTAATTGATTGTTAATAAAACGTTTAGTTATAAATAGCGTATGCATTCTCAAAAATGTAATACCAAAATAGTATTAATAGGGTTAATGTCTGTTTGTGACTAACACATAATATATCAATCGCTGCATGCATTGTTGAGCTTTGGATTTTTCCAGAACTAAAGGAAAACATGCATATAATATTGTATTAGTTATTAAATAAAGTGAAGAAAACACGTTGATTATTATGTACAAAAAATTGTACATTATAAGAAATCCATTAACACATATTTTAATTGGTTGTTAATGACATATTTAGTTATATACTACTCATAGCAATCTCAAGAAATTAATAACAAAATAAAAATAATGTGGTTATTGGCTGCTTACCAAAAACACATAATATTGATCTTTGACTTTTTCAAAGAGAAAGGTAAGCATAAGTTTATATTGTATATGTGATCAACTAAACATTATGATTCATTAGATATCTATTAATGCATATTTTAGTTGACTGTTAATGAACTACTTAGTTAGAAAAGGACTTCCGCTGTAATATCAGAACGTCACACAGTATAATAATCAACACAAATACAGAAATGACAGCATCACAAACTAAAATATATTGTCCATCTGACCTTAAGTAGAAAATAACTATTGCTGGCTATCAAAACGTCACATAGTATAATAATCAAAAAAAACACAGCCATGACAATGTTACCAAGTAAAATATGTTGTCCATCTGACCTTAAGTTGAAAAAAAACGCCCACCGTCTATTATAACGTCACAGTATATTAAAAACAAAAACACAGCAATTATAGTTTCACTAACTAAAATATATTGTCCATCTGACCTTAAGTTGAAAAGAACGTTCACTGTCTTATCAGAATGTCACACAGTATAATGATTAACAAAAATACAGAAATGACAGCGTCACAAACTAAGATATATTGTCCATCTGACCTTAAGTAGAAAATAACTATTGCTGGCTATCAGTACGTCACACAGTATAATGATCAACAAAAGCACAGCCATGACAGAGTCACCAAGTATAATATATTTGTCATCTGACCTTAAGTCCACTGTCTATCAGAACGTCACAGTATAATAAAAACAAAAACACAGCTATTAAAGTGTCACTAACTAAAATATATTGTCCATCTGACCTTAAGTAGAAAA
>MJUT01001373.1:350387-364637 GCA_002080005.1 Gigantidas platifrons | reverse complement strand
AAAACACAGCCATGATAGTGTCACTAACAAAAATATATTGTCCATCTGACCTTAAGGAGAAAAGAACTTCCGTGGTCTTATCAGAACGTCACACAAAATAATAATCAACAAAAAAAAAAACAGAGCCATGACAGTATCAGCAAGTAAAATATATTTTCCATCTTACATTAAGTAGAAAAGAACGCCCACTCTTTTTTCAGAACGTTACACAGTATAATAATAAAAAAAACCACACAGCCATGACAGTATCAGCAAGTAAAATATATTGTCCATCTGACCGTAAGTAGAATAGAACGTCCACTGTCTTATCAGAACGTCACATAGTATAATAATCAACAAAAACAAATCCATGACAGTGTCACCAGGTAAAGCATACAGTCCATCTGACCTTTAGTAGAAATGAACGTACACTGTCTTATCAGAACGTAACATATTATAATAATCAACAAAAATACAGCCATGATAGTGTCGCTAACTAAAATATATTGTCCATCTGACATTCATTAGAAAAGAACACCCACGGTCTATCAGAACGTCACACAGTATAATAATCAACAAAAAACACAGCCATGACAGTATGAACAAGACAAATATATTTTCCATCTGACCTTAAGTAGAAAAGAACGCCAACTGTCTTTTCAGAACGTCACACAGTATAATAATCAACAAAAATACAGCCATGACAGCGTCACAAACTAAAATATATTGTCCATCTGATCTTAAGTAGAAAAGAACGTCCACTGTCTTATCAGAACGTCACAGAGTATAATAATCAAGAAAGACACGGCCATGACAGTGTCACCAGGTAAAGTATACTGTCCATCTGACCTTCAGTAGAAAAAGAACGTCCACTGTCTAATCAGAACGTCACACAATTCAATAATCAACAAAAACTCAGCCATGACAGCGTCACCAAGCATACTATATTTTCCACCTGACCTTAAGTAGAAAATAAGGCCCACTGTCTATTAGAACGTCACAGTATAATAACAACAAAAAAACACACCCATGACAATGTTATTTTCCATCTGACATTAAGTAGGAAATAAAACCCACGGTCTATCAGAACGTCACAGAGTATAATTATCAACAAAAACACAGCCATGACAGTGTTACCAAGTACAATATATTGTCCATCTGACCCTAAGTAGAACAGAAATCCCACAGTCTATTATAACGTCACAGTATAATATAGAAAAACAAAAACACAGCTTTGATAGTGTCACTAACTAAAATATATTGTCCATCTGACCTTAAGTAGAACAGAACGTCCACTATTTTATCAGAACGTCACACATTATAATAATCAACAAAAAACACAGCCATGATAGTGTCGCTAACTAACATATATTGTCCATCTAATATTCCGTAGAAAAGAACACCCACGGTCTATCAGAACGTCACACAGTATAATAATCAACAAAAATACAGCCATAACAGCGCCACAAACTACAATTTATTGTCCATCTGACCTTAAGTCCACTTCGGCTGTCTTATCAGAACGTCACACAGTTGAATAATCAACGAAAACACAGCCATGATGGTGTCGCTAACTAAAATATATTGTCCATCTGACCTTAAGTAGAAAAGATCTGCCGCTGTCTTATCAGAGCGTCAAACAGTATAATAATCAACAAAAACACAGCCATGATAGTGTCACTAACTAAAATATATTGTCCATCTGATCCTAAGTAGAACAGAACGTCCACTGTCTTATCAGAACGTCACACAGTATAATAATCAACCAAAACACAGCCATGACAGTGTCACCAGGTAAATCATATTGTAAATCTAACCTTAAGTAGAAATGAAAGTCCACTGTCTTATCAGAACGTCACACATTATAATAATCAACAAAAATACAGCCATGATAGTGCCGCTAACTAAAATATATTGTCCATCTGACATTCATTAGAAAAGAACACCCACGGTCTATCAGAACGTCACACAGTATAATAATCAACAAAAAACACAGCCATGACAGTATGAGCAAGAAACATATATTTTCCATTTGACCTTAAGTAGAAAAGAACGCCCACTGTCTTTTCAGAACGTCACACAGTATAATAATCAACAAAAATACAGCCAAACTAAATTATATTGTCCATCTGATCTTAAGTAGAAAAGAACGTCCACCGTCTTATTAGAACGTCACAGAGTAAAATAATCAACAAAGACACAGCCATGACAGTGTCACCAGGTAAAGTATACTGTCCATCTGACCTTCAGTAGAAAAGAACGTCCACTGTCTAATCAGAACGTCACACAATTCAATAATCAACAAAAACTCAGCCATGACAGCGTCACCAAGCATACTATATTTTCAACCTGACCTTAAGTAGAAAATAAGGCAAACTGTCTATTAGAACGTCACAGTATAATAACAACAAAAAATCACACCCATGACAATGTTACCAAGTACAATATATTGTCCATCTGACCTAAGTAGGAAATAAAACCCACGGTCTATCAGAAAGTCACAGAGTATAATTATCAACAAAAACACAGCTATGACAGTGTTACCAATTAAAATATACTGTCCATCTGACCCTAAGCAGAACAGAATGCACGCAGTCTATTAGAAGGTCACATTATAATATATAAAAACAAAAACACAGCCTTGATAGTGTCACTAACTAAAATATATTGTCCATCTGACCTTAAATAGAAAAGAACGTCCACTGTTTTATCAGAACGTCACACATTATAATAATCAACAAAAAACACAGTCATGATAGTGTCGTAACTAAAATATATTGTCCATCTGACATTCCGTAGAAAAGAACACCCACGGTCTATCAGAGCGTCACACGGTATAATAATCAACAAAAAACACAGCCATGACAGTATCAGCAAGTGGAATATATTTTCCATCTGACCTTAAGTAGAAAAGAACGCCCACTGTCTTTTCAGAACGTCACACAGTATAATAATCAACAAAAATACAGCCATGACAGCGTCACAAACTAGAATATATTGTCCATCTGACCTTAAGTCCACTTCGGCTGTCTTATCAGAACGTCACACAGTTCAATTATCAACGAAAACACAGCCATGATGGTGTCGCTAACTAAATATATATTGTCCATCTGACCTTAAGTAGAACAGAACTTCCGCTGTCGTATCATAACGTCACACAGTATAATAATCAACAACAAAAAAACAGATCCATGAAAGTATCAGCAAGTAAAATATATGTTCCATCTGACCTTAAGTAAAACAGAACGCCCACTGTGTTATTAGAACGTCACATTGTATAATAATCAACAAAAATACAGCCATGACAGCGTCACAAACTAAAATATATTGTCCATCTGACCTTAAGTAGAAAATAACTATCGCTGGCTATCAGTACGTCACACAGTATAATGTTCAACAAAAACACAGCCATGACTGCGTCACCAAGTATAATATATTTTCCATCTGACCTTTAGTAGAAAAGAACGTCCACTGTCTATCAGAACATCACACAGTATAATAATCAACAAAAACCACAGCCATGACAATGTTACCAAGTGAAATATATTGTCCATTTAACCTTAAATAGAAAAGAATACCCACTGTCTATTAGAACGTCACAGTATAATAAAAGCAAAAACACAGCCATTATAGTGTCACTAACACACATATATTGTCCATCTGACCTTAAGTAGAAAAGAACGTTCACTGTCTTATCAGAACGTCACACAGTATAATGATTGACAAAAATACAGAAATGACAGCGTCACAAACTAAGATATATTGTCCATCTGACCTTAAGTAGAAAATAACTATTGCTGGCTATCAGTACGTCACACAGTATAATGATCAACAAAAGCACAGCCATGACAGCGTCACCAAGTATAATATATTTTTCATCTGACCTTAAGTCCACTGTCTATCAGAACGTCACAGTATAATAAAAACAAAAACACAGATATTAAAGTGTCACTAACTAAAATATATTGTCCTTCTGACCTTAAGTAGAAAAGACCGCCCACTGTCTATTAGAACGTCACAATATAATAATCAAAACAAAACACAGCCATGATAGTGTCACTAACAAAAATATATTGTCCATCTGACCTTAAGGAGAAAAGAACTTCCACTGTCTTAACAGAACGTCACACAGTATAATAATCAACAACAAAAAAACAGAGCCATGACAGTATCAGCAAGTAAAATATATTTTCCATCTGACATTAAGTAGAAAAGAACGCCCACTCTCTTTTCAGAACGTCACACAGTATAATAATAAAAAAAAAAAACAGAGCCATGACAGTATCAGCAAGTAATATATATTGTCCATCTGACCGTAAGTAGAATAGAACGTCCACTGTCTTATCAGAACGTCACACAGTATAATAATCAACAAAAACTAATCCATGACAGTGTCACCAGGTAAAGCATACAGTCCATCTGACCTTTAGTAGAAATGAACGTACACTGTCTTATCAGAACGTCACATATTATAATAATCAACAAAAATACAGCCATGATAGTGTCGCTAACTAAAATATATTGTCCATCTGACATTCATTAGAAAAGAACACCCACGGTCTATCAGAACGTCACACAGTATAATAATCACAAAAAACACAGCCATGACAGTATGAACAAGACAAATATATTTTCCATCTGACCTTAAGTAGAAAAGAACGCCAACTGTCTTTTCAGAACGTCACACAGTATAATAATCAACAAAAATACAGCCATGACAGCGTCACAAACTAAAATATATTGTCCATCTGATCTTAAGTAGAAAAGAACGTCCACTGTCTTATCATAACGTCACAGAGTATAATAATCAAGAAAGACACGGCCATGACAGTGTCACCAGGTAAAGTATACTGTCCATCTGACCTTCAGTAGAAAAGAACGTCCACTGTCTAATCAGAACGTCACACAATTCAATAATCAACAAAAACTCAGCCATGACAGCGTCACCAAGCATACTATATTTTTCACCTGACCTTAAGTAGAAAAGAACGCTCACTGTCTATTAGAACGTCACAGTATAATAACAACAAAAAAAAACACACCCATGACAATGTTATTTTCCATCTGACCTTAAGTAGGAAATAAAACCCACGGTCTATCAGAACGTCACAGAGTATAATTATCAACAAAAAACACAGCTATGACAGTGTTACCAAGTAAAATATATTGTCCCTCTGAGTCTAAGTAGAACAGAAATCCCACAGTCTATTATAACGTCACAGTATAATATAGAAAAATAAAAACACAGCCTTGATAGTGTCACTAACTAAAATATATTGTCCATCTGACCTTAAGTAGAAAAGAACGTCCACTGTTTTATCAGAACGTCACACATTATACTAATCAACAAAAAACACAGCCATGATAGTGTCGCTAACTAACATATATTGTTCATCTAACATTCCGTAGACAAGAACACCCACGGTCTATCAGAGCGTCACACGGTATAATAATCAACAAAAAACACAGCCATGACAGTATCAGCAAGTGCAATATATTTTTCATCTGACCTTAAGTAGAAAATAACGCCCACTGTCTTTTCAGAACGTCACACAGTATAATAATCAACACAAATACAGCCATGACAGCGTCACAAACTAAAATATATTGTCCACCTGACTTTAAGTCCACTTCGGCTGTCTTATCAGAACGTCACACAGTTCAATAATCACCGAAAACACAGCCATGATGGTGTCGCTAACTAAAATATATTGTCCATCTGACCTTAAGTAGAACATAAATTCCACGGTCTATCAGAAAGTCACAGAATATAATAATCAACAAAAAACACAGCAATGAGTGTTACCAAGTAAAATATATTGTCCATCTGGGATTAAGAAGAAAAGAACGCCCACTGTCTATTAGAACTTAAAAGCATAATAAAAAACACAGCCATGATAGTGTCACTAACTAAAATATATTGTCCATCTGATCTTAAGTAGAAAAGGTCTTCCGCTGTCTATTAGAACGTCACACAATATAATAATCAACAACAACACAGCCATGATAGTGTCACTAACTAAAATATATTGTCCATCTGACCTTAAGTAGAAAAGAACGTCCACTGTCTTATCAGAACGTCACACAGTATAATAATCCACAAAAACACGGCCATGACAGTGTCACCAGGTAAAGCATACTGTCCATCTGACCGTAGGTAGAAATGAACGTCCACTGTCTTATCAGAACGTCACACATTATAATAATTAACAAAAATACAGCCATGATAGTGTCGCTAACTAAAATATATTGTTCGTCTGACATTCATTAGAAAAGAACACCCACGGTCTATCAGAACGTCACACAGTATAATAATCAACAAAAAACACAGCCATGACAGTATATGCAAGACAAATATATTTTCCATATGACCTTAAGTAGAAAAGAACGGCCACTGTCTTTTCAGAACGTCACACAGTATAATAATCAACAAAAAAACAGCCATGACAGCGTCACAAACTAAAATATATTGTCCATCTGACCTGCATGCATTGTTGAGTTTTGGATTTTCTGAGAACTAGAGGAAAACATGAATATAATATTGTATGAGTGATCAAATAAAGTGAAAAAAACGCGTTGATTATTAATATAAAAATTGTACATTATAAGAAATCCATTAACACATATTTTAAATGGTTGTTAATGACATATTTAGTTATACACTACTCATAGCAATCTGAAGAAATTGATAACAAAATAAAAATAATAGGGTTATTGGCTGCTTACCAAAAACACATAGGGGCCCGTGTGGCTCAATGAGTTAGGTCGTTGGATCTAACAGCTCATACAAGCCTATCACCAATACGCGTGGGTTCGCGCCCGGCTTTGTAAATTGCAAAAAAGGGTGCACTCGACTCGCAACCGCAAGTGATAAAGCTTACCAGTTGCTTTACCAGGATCGGTGGTTCTCTCTGGGTACTTCGGCTTCCTCCACCACTAAAACTGGTCGCCATGATATTGCTGAAATATTGCTGAAAGTGGCGTTAAACACCAAAAATTCGTTCAATCCAAAAACACATAATATTGATCATTGACTTTTTCAAAGGGAAAAGTAAACATAAGTTTATATTGTTTATGTGATCACAATAAATATTATGCATCATTAGATATCTATTAATGCATATTTTAGTTGACTGTTAATGAACTACTTAGTTATTACCCTTATTTATTAACATGTGTGCCCATTTTCTGTAGTTTTTTAAAAGTCCAATAATCATTTCACATTAAATTCCTATGGAAAAGAAATAACGACATTCCAAAAGAATACAAGCAATATCTTATCATTCTGATCAAACAATATTCCTAAATATACATTTACTTGAATTGAACTTCATTACCAGGATTTTGATATATACAGGAACTGAAACTCTTCCGGAGCACCTGAGTTCATCGCATGTTAAAAGTGCTGTTGGTGTTACCCGATATTGGTTTTGTGTGTATATGTTGTAGATCATGGCTTGCCCTTTTGTATTTTTAAACAATCGAACATAGTAAAATATCGTTTAATGCTAGCGCTCATGCATGAGGAATATAAACTGGAAGACACTGCTTTCACAACATGTGTCGCAACCTTCCGCCCGGACAAAAATATAGTCCATATATAGAGTCAATTGTAAGAGGACGAGTAATTTAAATATCAGAAAGAGCATGCATGCAACATTCATATATTATAAATCCCCCTTAAAATCGGGTACTCATATGCACGTTTGCTCATCTATCAGTATTTCTTTGTTACAACGCGGATTTTGTGGAAGGATATTTCAATATCTAGGAATTGATATTGTGTTTACTATGTAAGAGACTTTGATTTTCGTATTGCGTCTGAAAATTGACATTTGAACAACAAAAAATGCGTGTTGATATTTCAGCAGGTGTACAAAAATTGTACCTTTCTACCTTTGTCCTGTTCCGAAATGTGTGTGTTTCTGTTTTTAATTATAGAATAAATTTAGAACATTGTCTATTTATATCCTACGCTGCTGGAGGTTACAATTCAACTGGTTTTTCAGTGTCGTTAGTTCTCGACCATCGTAGTTTTGTTCAGGATTGGGAAGCAGTGCTTTATACAACACGTGTTCTAATGTTTGACGTACTATCTAATGAAAAGACTAGAAAATCGCGAAGAGGTTATGTACTGTTAACCTTGAATTACTGCTGACGTATATATGTCAACAATACATTCTTTTAAAGTATGTTCTACCAAAAGATAAACATGAAATGAAAGTATCGATGTAGGGCAACCGGCAAACAAACTTGGACACAAATAATGAAAGAAAAACCTGTATAATACTCCGGTAGGTGTCCGTTAATGGATGAGGGAATTCCGGGAATTGAATGTTGATGTTGGCTTCGAAACCAAAAAGATAAAAATGGAAAGGACACGGATGTTGTCTTCGGAAGGATAAAAGTTCATCGCCAAATCTATTAATAAATGTTGTATTTTTTTTCAAGAGTCACATTCCCCTTCCGTGAAAAAGACACCATATAGAAAAATATTTCCCTTTTCCAAGGTATAATATTAAACCCACAAATGGTTCTGAATGCACTATATTTCACTTTGACTATCACATTGATTTGCTTGTCCCTTCAAAACAGATTTGGTGTCTGGTAAACAGTTGATGGGAAATAAAATAATAATGTAATAGAATGTAAAACTGGGTTGTTGCATGTTATAGTAGTAGCTCGTACATCAACTGATCTTTCCATTTTTGGCACTATTCAATTATTATATTAATAGTTCCCCTTTCCCCTCCTCCCGCCCAATGCTTCTTAAATATCAGATAACACTGAATTATGCTTGTAACTTTTAAAACTACAAGCAATTGTTTGCTTGTGGTTAAAAAAGTTAATCCCATTAGATTCTTGGGTAAAGGAATATCTACATTATGTTTTGTTTTGTGGGAATGAGTTTTCTAAAGGAGTTGTAAACGATAATTCAGACGAGGTAGGTTTCCTGTTAATATCAGACTTACCAAGGTATTTCACTCTTGGCCATGCTGACAAAATGTTCACTATTATATATATATAAATGTATATACAAGAAAATGTAGCATATTCTGGAACATTGGATAAAAAGCTGTTTTATGTGAATAACATATTGCTGTCTCCGGAGTTTGCTCTCAATTTACTATTTCAAAGTTTGACATCTTTTTCTAGAAATATACTGATATTTTACGATTGTGCATAGCATACAAAACATCTACATGCAAGCAGTTCGATCGTTTAGTATCACATTTGGTGCTTTCATTTTTTCTTTTGTCCATTGGGTTGGATTGTCTGTTTTTCTTCGATTTATGGATTATGATTATCCCGCTGGTAATTTCAACCTCTTCTTGTCCAAAGCCTGCAAAATACCAAATGCATATTAAAGACAGGAAAAACGACATTCATTCTTTACCATCTTACCACGGAATGTTCTGTTAATTTGGGACTTATCAAAGTCAAAAGGAAATAAAAACTAATGTAGTTTATTTCCTAATTGTAAAGTTTTATATGTTTTATATATTATTTTGGTTTACTTTCAACTTTTTTCGGGTTTTTAATTTCTAGTGTTAAATTGCCTGGTAATCTATTGGCTTGTATTCTATTGCCTGGTGTTTTATTTTCTGGCTACTCTTTACCTTTGCTGTGATTATTCAGAACATAATATATTTTCCATCTGACCTTTAGTAGAAAAGAACGTCCACTATCTTTCAGAAGGTCACACAATATAATAATCAACAAAAACTCAGCCATGACAATGTTATCAAGTAAAATATATTGTCCATCTGACCTTAAGTAGAAAAGAACGCTCCCTGTCTTTTCAGAACGTCACACAGTATAATGATTAACAAAAATACAGAAATGACAGCGTCACAAACTAAGATATATTGTCCATCTGACCTTAAGGAGAAAAGAACTTCCGCTGTCTTATCAGAACGTCACACAGTATAATAATAAAAAAAAACAAAAAAAAAACAGAGCCAATACAGTATCAGCAAGTAAAATATATTTTCAATCTGACATTAAGTAGAAAAGAACGCCCACTCTCTTTTCAGAACGTCACACAGAATAATAATCAACAAAAATACAGCCATGACAGCGTCACCAAGTATAATATATTTGCAATCTGCCCTTAAGGAGAAAAGAACGTCTACAGTCTATCAGAACGTCACACAGCCGTGATAGTGTCGCTAACTAACATATATTGACCCTCTGACATACAGTAGAAAAGAACACCAACTGTCTATTAGAACGTATCAGTATAATAAATGCAAAAACACAGCCATTATAGTGTCACTAACAAAAATATATTGTCCATCTGACCTTAAGTAGAAAAGAACTATTGCTGGCTATCAGTACGTCACACAGTATAATGATCAACAAAAATACAGCCATGACAGCGTCGCCAGATATAATATATTTTCCATCTGACCCTAAGTAGAAAAGAACGTCCACTTTCTATCAGAACGTCACAGAGTATAATAATGAACAAAAATACAGCCATGACAATGTTACCAAGTAAAAAATATTGTCCATCTGACCTTAAGTAAAAAAGAACACCCACTGTCTATTAGAACGTCACAGTATAATAAAAGCAAAAACACAGCCATGAGAGCATCACCAAGCATAATATATTTCCCACCTGACCTTAAGTAAAAAACAACGTCCACTGTCTTATCAGAACGTCATACAGTTCAATAATCAACAAAAACAGAGCCATGAAAGCGTCTTAATATATTGTCCATCTGACCTTATAGAAAAGAACGTCCACTCTATTATCAGAACGTCACACATTATAATAATCAACAAAAAAGAATGCCATGATAGTGTCGCTAACTAATATATATTGTCCGTCTGAAATTCATTAGACAAGAACACCTACGGTCCATCAGAACGTCACACAGTATAATCATTAACAGAAAACAGCCATGACAGCGTCACAAGCTAAAATATGTTGTCCATCTGACCTTAAGTAGAAAAGAACTATTGCTGGCTATCAGTACGTCACACAGTATAATGATCAACAAAAATACAGCCATGACAGCGTCGCCAGATATAATATATTTTCCATCTGACCCTAAGTAGAAAAGAACGTCCACTTTCTATCAGAACGTCATACAGTTCAATAATCAACAAAAACAGAGCCATGAAAGCGTCATAATATACTGTCCATCTGACCTTATAGAAAAGAACGTCCACTCTCTTATCAGAACGTCACACATTATAATAATCAACAAAAAAGAATGCCATGATAGTGTCGCTAACTAATATATATTGTTCGTCTGACATTCATTAGACAAGAACACATACGGTCTATGAGAACGTCATACATTATAATCATTAACAAAAACAGTCATGACAGCGTCACAAACTAAAATATATTGTCCATCTGACGTTAAGTAGAAAATAGCTATTGCTGGCTATCAGTACGTCACACAGTATAATGATCAACAAAAACACAGCTATGACAGCGTCACCAGGCATAATATATTTTCCATCTGACCTTTAGTAGAAAAGAACGCCCACTGTCTATTAGAACGTCACAGGATAATAAAAACAAAAACACAGCCATGACAGCGTCACCAAGCATAATATATTTCCTACCTGACCTTAAGTTAAAAACAACGTCCATTGTCTTATCAGAACGTCACACAGTTCAATAATCAACAAAAACACAGCCATGAAAGCGTCATAATATATTGTCCATATGATCTTATAGAAAAGAACGTCCACTGTCTTATCAGAACGTCACACATTATAATAATGAACAAAAACAATGCCATGATAGTGTCGCTAACTAATATATATTGTCCGTCTGACATTTATTAGACAACAACACCTACGGTCTATCAGAACGTCACACAGTATAATCATTAACAAAAAACACAGCCATGACAGTATCAGCAAGTAAAATATATTTTCCATCTTACCTGAAGTAGAAAAGAACGCCAACTGTCTTTTCAGAACATCGCACAGTATAATAATCAACACAAAACAGCCATGACAGCGTCACAAACTAAAATATATTGTCCATCTGACCTTAAGTAGAAACTAACTATTGCTGGCTATCTGTACGTCACACAGTATAATGATCAAGACAAACACAGCCATGACAGCGTCACCAAGTATAACATATTTTCCATCTGACCTTATGTAGAAAAGGACATCCACTGTCTATCAGAACGTCACACAGTATAATAATCAACAAAAAACACAGCCATGCCAATGTTACCAAATAAAATACATTTTCCGCCTGACCTTAAGTTGAAAAGAACTATTGCTGGCTATCAGTACGTCAAAAAGTATAATGATCAACAAAAACAGCCATGACAGCGTCACCAAGCATAATATATTTTCCATATGACCTTATGTAGAAAAGGACGTCCACTGTCTATCAGAACGTCACACAGTATAATAATCAACAAAAAACACAGCCATGCCAATGTTACCAAGTAAAATATATTTTCCGCCTGACCTTAAGTTGAAAAGAACGTCCACTGTGTTATCAGAACGTCACACAGTTCAATAATCAACAAAAACACAACCATGACAGCGTGATCAAGCATAATATATTGTCCAGCTGACCTTAAGTAGAAAATAACTATTGCTGGCTATCAGTACGTCACACAGTATAATGATAAACAAAAACAGCCATGACAGCGTCACCAAGTATACTATATTTTCCATCTGACATTCAGTACAAAAGAACGTCCACTGTCTATCAGAACGTCAACCAGTATAATAATCAACAAAAAACACAGCCATGACGATGTTACCAAGTGAGATATATTGTCCATCTGACCTTTAGTAGAAAAGAACGCCAACTGTATATTAGACCGTCACAGTATAATAAAGAAAAAAAAACAAAAATACATCCATGACAGCGTCACAAATTAAAATATATTGTCCATGTGACCTTAAGTAGAAAATAATTTCCGCTGTCTTTTCAGAACGTCACACATTATAATTATCAACAAAAACGCAGCCATGATAGTGTAGCTAACTAAAATATATTGTCCATCTGATCTTCAGTAGAAAATAAAACCAACGGTCTATCAGAACGTCACAGAGTATAATAATCAACAAAACACACAGCCATGACAGTGTTTCCAGGTAAAATATATTGAACATCTGATCCTAAGAAGGAAAGAATGCCCACTGTCTATTAGCACGTCACAGTATAATAAAGAAAAACAAAAACACAGCCATGATTGTGTCGCTAACTGAAATATATTGTCCATCTGACATTCATTAGAAAGGAACACCCATGGTCTATCAGAACGTCACACAGTATAGTAATCAACAAAAAACACAGCCAAGACAGTATCAGCGAGTAAAATATATTTTCCATTTGACTTTAAGTAGAAAAGAACGCCCGCTGTCTTTTCAGATCATAACACAGTATGATAATCAACAAATATACATCCATGACAATGTTACCAAGTAAAATATATTGTCCATCTGACATTTAGTAGACAATAATTATTGCTGGCTATCTGTACGTCACATAGTATAATGATCAAGACAAACACAGTCATGACAGCGTCACCAAGCATAATATATTTTCCACCTGACCTTAAGTAGAAAAGAACATCCACTGTCTACCAGACCGTCACACAGTATAATAATCAACAAAAAACACAGCCATGAGAATGTTACCAAGTAAAATATATTGTCCATCTGACCTTAAGTAGAAAAGAACGCCCACTGTCTATTAGAACGTCACAGGATAATATAAACAAAAACACAGCCATGACAGCGTCACCAAGCATAATATATTTCCTACCTGACCTTAAGTTAAAAACAACGTCCATTGTCTTATCAGAACGTCACACAGTTCAATAGTCAACAAAAACACAGCCATGAAAGCGTCATAATATATTGTCCATCTGACCTTATAGAAAAGAACGTCCACTGTCTTATCAGAACGTCACACATTATAATAATGAACAAAAACAATGCCATGATAGTGTCGTTAACTAATATATATTGTCCGTCTGACATTTATTAGACAACAACACCTACGGTCTATCAGAACGTCACACAGTATAATCATTAACATAAAACACAGCCATGACAGTATCAGCAAGTAAAAGATATTTTCCATCTGACCTGAAGTAGAAAAGAACGCCAACTGTCTTTTCAGAACATCGCACAGTATAATAATCAACACAAAACAGCCATGACAGCGTCACAAACTAAAATATATTGTCCATCTGACCTTAAGTAGAAACTAACTATTGCTGGCTATCTGTACGTCACACAGTATAATGATCAAGACAAACACAG
>MJUT01001373.1:321035-347108 GCA_002080005.1 Gigantidas platifrons | reverse complement strand
AAAAGAACGTCCACTGTCTATCAGAACGTCAACCAGTATAATAATCAACAAAAAACACAGCCATGACGATGTTACCAAGTAAAATATATTCTCCATCTGACCTTTAGTAGAAAAGAACGCCAACTGTCTATTAGACCGTCACAGTATAATAAAGAAAAAAAAACAAAAATACATCCATGACAGCGTCACAAATTAAAATATATTGTCCATGTGACCTTAAGTAGAAAATAATTTCCGCTGTCTTTTCAGAACGTCACACATTATAATTATCAACAAAAACGCAGCCATGATAGTGTAGCTAAATAAAATATATTGTCCATCTGATCTTCAGTAGAAAATAAAACCAAACGGTCTATCAGAACGTCACAGAGTATAATAATCAACAAAGCACACAGCCATGACAGTGTTTCCAGGTAAAATATATTGAACATCTGATCCTAAGAAGGAAAGAATGCCCACTGTCTATTAGCACGTCACAGTATAACAAAGAAAAACAAAAACACAGCCATGATTGTGTCGCTAACTGAAATATATTGTCCATCTGACATTCATTAGAAAGGAACACCCATGGTCTATCAGAACGACACACAGTATAGTAATCAACAAAAAACACAGCCAAGACAGTATCAGTGAGTAAAATATATTTTCCATTTGACTTCAAGTAGAAAAGAACGCCCGCTGTCTTTTCAGATCATAACACAGTATGATAATCAACAAATATACATCCATGACAATGTTACCAAGTAAAATATATTGTCCATCTGACATTTAGTAGACAATAATTATTGCTGGCTATCTGTACGTCACACAGTATAATGATCAAGACAAACACAGTCATGACAGCGTCACCAAGCATAATATATTTTCCACCTGACCTTAAGTAGAAAAGAACATCCACTGTCTACCAGACCGTCACACAGTATAATAATAAACAAAAAACACAGCCATGACAATGTTACCAAGCATAATATATTGTCCATCTGACCTTAAGTAGAAAAGAACGCCCACTGTCTATTAGAACGTCACAGGATAATAAAAACAAAAACACAGCCATGACAGCGTCACCAAGCATAATATATTTCCTACCTGACCTTAAGTTAAAAACAACGTCCATTGTCTTATCAGAACGTCACACAGTTCAATAATCAACATAAACACAGCCATGAAAGCGTCATAATATATTGTCCATCTGACCTTATAGAAAAGAACGTCCACTGTCTTATCAGAACGTCACACATTATAATAATGAACAAAAACAATGCCATGATAGTGTCGCTAACTAATATATATTGTCCGTCTGACATTTATTAGACAACAACACCTACGGTCTATCAGAACGTCACACAGTATAATCATTAACAAAAAACACAGCCATGACAGTATCAGCAAGTAAAATATATTTTCCATCTGACCTGAAGTAGAAAAGAACGCCAACTGTCTTTTCAGAACATCGCACAGTATAATAATCAACACAAAACAGCCATGACAGCGTCACAAACTAAAATATATTGTCCATCTGACCTTAAGTAGAAACTAACTATTGCTGGCTATCTGTACGTCACACAGTATAATGATCAAGACAAACACAGCCATGACAGCGTCACCAAGTATAACATATTTTCCATCAGACCTTATGTAGAAAAGGACATCCACTGTCTATCAGAACGTCACACAGTATAATAATCAACAAAAAACACAGCCATGCCAATGTTACCAAATAAAATATATTTTCCGCCTGACCTTAAGTTGAAAAGAACTATTGCTGGCTATCAGTACGTCACAAAGTATAATGATCAACAAAAACAGCCATGACAGCGTCACCAAGCATACTATATTTTCCATGTGACCTTATGTAGAAAAAGACGTCCACTGTCTATCAGAACGTCACACAGTATAATAATCAACAAAAAACACAGCCATGCCAATGTTACCAAGTAAAATATATTATCCGCCTGACCTTAAGTTGAAAAGAACGTCCACTGTGTTATCAGAACGTCACACAGTTCAATAATCAACAAAAACACAACCATGACAGCGTGATCAAGCATAATATATTGTCCAGCTGACCTTAAGTAGAAAATAACTATTGCTGGCTATCAGTACGTCACACAGTATAATGATAAACAAAAACAGCCATGACAGCGTCACCAAGTATACTATATTTTCCATCTGACATTCAGTACAAAAGAACGTCCACTGTCTATCAGAACGTCAACCAGTATAATAATCAACAAAAAACACAGCCATGACGATGTTACCAAGTGAGATATATTGTCCATCTGACCTTTAGTAGAAAAGAACGCCAACTGTCTATTAGACCGTCACAGTATAATAAAGAAAAAAAACAAAAATACACCCATGACAGCGTCACAAATTAAAATATATTGTCCATCTGACATTCAGTAGAAAATAACTATTGCTGGCTATCTGTACGTCACATAGTATAATGATCAAGACAAACACAGCCATGACAGCGTCACCAAGCATAATATATTTTCCACCTGAACTTAAGTAGAAAAGAACGTCCACTGTCTATCAGAACGTCACACACTATAATAATCAACAAAAAACACAACCATGAAAATGTTACCAAGTAAAATATATTCTCCATCTGACCTTAAGTAGAAAAGAACGCCAACTGTCTATTAGAACGTCACAGTATAAAAAAAACACAGCCATTATAGTGTCACTAACTAAAGTATATTGTCCATCTGACCTTAAGTAGAAAAGGACTTCCGCAGTCTTATCAGAACGTCAGACAGTATAATAATCAACAAAAACACAGCCATGACAGTGCTACCAGGTAAAATATATTGGTCATCTGACCCTACGTAGAAAAGGACGCCCACTCTATATTAGAACTTCACAGTATAATAAAGACAAACAAAAACACTGCCATGATAGTGTCACTAGCTAAAATATATTTTCCATCTGACCTTAAGTAGAAAAGAACGTCCACTGTCTTATCAGAACGTCACACATTATAATAATCAACAAAAATACAGCCATGATAGTGTCCCTAACTAAAATATATTGTCGATCTGACATTCATTAGATAAGAACACCCACGTCTATCAGAACGTCACACAGTATAATAATCAATAAAAAACACAACCATGACAGCATCACCAAGCATAATATATTGTCCAGCTGACCTTAAGTAGAAAATAACTATTGCTATCTATCAGAACGTCACACAGTATAATGATCAACAAAAACAGCCATGACAGCGTCATACTATATTTTCCATCTGACCTTCAGTAGAAAAGAACGCCAACTGTCTATTAGAACGTCACAGTATAATAAAAACAAAAACACAGCCATTATAGTGTCACTAACTAAAATATATTGTCCTTCTCACCTTAAGTAGAAAAGAACGTACACTGTCTTATCAGAATGTCACACAGTATAATAATCAACAAAAACACAGCCATGACAGTGTCACTAGGTAAATTATACTGTCCATCTGATCTTAAGTAGAAAAGAACGTCCACTGTGTTATCAGAATGTTACATAGTTCAATAAACAACAAAAACACAGCCATGAGAGCGTCACCAAGCATAATATATTGTCCAGCTGACCTTCAGTAGAAAATAACTATTGCTGGCTATCAGTACGTCACACAGTATAATGATCAACAAAAACAGCCATGACAGCCTCACCAAGTATACTATATTTTCCATCAGACCTTAAGTATAAAAGAACGTCCACTGTCTATCAGAACATCAACCAGTATAATAATCAACAAAAAACACAGCCATGAAAGTGTCACTAACTAAAATATATTGTCCATCTGACCTTAAGTAGAAAATAACTATTGCTGGCTATCTGTACGTCACACAGTATAATAAAAAAAAAAAACACAGCCATGACAGCGTCACCAAGCATAATATATTTTCCATCTGACTTTAAGTATAAAAGAACGTCCACTGTCTATCAGAACTTCACACAGTATAATAATCAACAAAAAAAACAGCCATGACAATGTTACCAAGTAAAATATATTGTCCATCTGACCTTAAGTAGAAAAGAACTTCCGCTGTCTTATAAGAACGTCAGACAGTATAATAATCAACAAAAACACAGCCATGACAGCGTGACCAAGCATAATATATTGTCCAGCTGATCTTAAGTAGAAAATAACTATTGCTGGTTATCAGTACGTCACACAGTATAATGATCAACAAAAACAGCCATGACAGCGTTACCAAGTGAGATATATTGTCCATCTGACTTTCAGTAGAAAAGAACGCCAACTGTCTATTAGACCGTCACAGTATAATAAAGAAAAAAAACAAAAATACAGCCATGACAGCGTCACAAACTAAAATGTATTGTCCATCTGACCTTCAGTAGAAAATAACTATTGCTGGCTATCTGTACGTCACACAGTATAATGATCAAGACAAACACAGCCATGACAGCGTCACCAAGCATAATATATTTTCCACCTGACCTTAAGTATAAAAGAACGTCCACTGTCTACAAGAACGTCACACAGTATAATAATCAACAAAAACAAAGCCATGACAATGTTACCAAGTAAAATATATTGTCCATCTGACCTTAAGTAGAAAAAAAACGTCCACTGTCTATTAGAACGTCACAGTATAATAAAAACAAAAACACAGCCATTATAGTGTCACTAACTAAAATATATTGTCCCTCTGACCTTAAGTAGAAAAGAACGTACACTGTCTTATCAGAATGTCACACAGTATAATAATCAACAAAAAACACAGCCATGACAGTGTCACTAGGTAAATTATACTGTCCATCTGATCTTAAGTAGAAAAGAACGTCCACTGTGTTATCAGAATGTTACACAGTTCAATAAACAACAAAAACACAGCCATGAGAGCGTCACCAAGCATAATATATTGTCCAGCTGACCTTAAGTAGAAAATAACTATTGCTGGCTATCAGTACGTCACACAGTATAATGATCAACAAAAACAGCCATGACAGCCTCACCAAGTATACTATATTTTCCATCAGACCTTAAGTATAAAAGAACGTCCACTGTCTATCAGAACGTCAACCAGTATAATAATCAACAAAAACACAGCCATGAAAGTGTCACTAACTAAAATATATTGTCCATCTGACCTTAAGTAGAAAAGAACTTCCGCTGTCTTATAAGAACGTCAGACAGTATAATAATCAACAAAAACACAGCCATGACAGTGTCGCTAACTAAAATGTAGTGTCCATCTGATCAACAGTTGAAAATAAAACCCACGGTATATCAGAACGTCACAGAGTATAATAATAAACAAATAACACAGCCATGACAGTGCTACCAGGTAAAATATATAGGTCATCTGACCCTTAGTAGAAAAGGACGCCCACTCTCTATAAGAACGTCACAGTATAATAAAGAAAACCAAAAACACTGCCATGATAGTGTCACTTATCAGAACGTCACACATTATAATAATCAACAAAATTACAGCCATGAAAGCATCACAAACTAAAATATATTGTCCATCTGACCTTAAGTAGAAAATAACTATTGCTGGCTATCTGTACGTCACACAGTATAATGATCAAGACAAACACAGCCATGACAGCGTCACCAAGCATAATACATTTTCCACCTGACCTTAAGTAGAAAAGAACGTCCACTGTCTATCAGAACGTCACACACTATAATAATCAACAAAAAACACAGCCATGAACATGTTACCAAGTAAAATATAATGTCCATGTGACCTTATGTAGAAAAGGACGTCTACTGTCTATCAGAACGTCACACAGTATAATAATCAACAAAACACACAGCCATGCCAATGTTACCATGTAAAATATATTTTCCCGCCTGACCTTAAGTTGAAAAGAACGTCCACTGTGTTATCAGAACGTCACACAGTTCAATAATCAACAAAAACACAACCATGACAGCGTGACCAAGCATAATATATTGTCCAGCTGACCTTAAGTAGAAAATAACTATTGCTGGCTATCAGTACTTCACACAGTATAATGATCAACAAAAACAGCCATGACAGCGTCACCAAGTATACTATATTTTCCATCTGACCTTAAGTACAAAAGAACGTCCACTGTCTATCAGAACGTCAACCAGTATAATAATCAACAAAAAACACAGCCATGACGATGTTACCAAATGAGATATATTGTCCATCTGACCTTCAGTAGAAAAGAACGCAAACTGTCTATTAGACCGTCACAGTATAATAAAGAAAAACAAACAAAAATACAGCCATGACAGCGTCACAAACTAAAATATATTGTCCATCTGACCTTAAGTAGAAAATAACTATTGCTGGCTATCTGTACGTCACACAGTATAATGATCAAGACAAACACAGCCATGACAGCGTCACCAAGCATAATATATTTTCCACCTGACCTTAAGTAGAAAAGAACGTCCACTGTCTATAAGAACGTCACACAGTATAATAATCAACAAAAACACAGCCATGACAATGTTACCAAGTAAAATATATTGTCCATCTGACCTTAAGTAGAAAAGAACGCCCACTGTCTATTAGAACGTCACAGTATAATAAAAACAAAAACACAGCCATTATAGTGTCACTAACTAAAATATATTGTCCTTCTGACCTTAAGTAGAAAAGAACGTACACTGTCCTATCAGAATGTCACACAGTATAAAAATCAACAAAAACACAGCCATGACAGTGTCACTAGGTAAATTATACTGTCCATCTGATCTTAAGTAGAAAAGAACGTCTACTGTCTTATCAGAACGTCACACAGTTCAATAAAAAAAAACAACAAAAACAAAAACAACACAGCCATGACAGCGTCACCAAGCATAATATATTTTCCATCTGACTTTAAGTATAAAAGAACGTCCACTGTCTATCAGAACGTCACACAGTATAATAATCAACAAAAAAAACAGCCATGACAATGTTACCAAGTAAAATATATTGTCCATCTGATCTTAAGTAGAAAAGAACGTCCACTGTGTTATGAAAACGTCACACAATTCAATAAACAACAAAAACACAGCAATGACAGCGTCACCAAGCATAATATATTGTCCAGCTGACCTTAAGTATAAAAGAACGTCCACGGTCTATCAGAAGGTCAACCAGTATAATAATCAACAAAAAAACACAGCCATGACGATGTTACTAAGTGAGATATATTGCCCATCTGACCTTAAGTAGAAAATAACTTCCGTAGTCTTATCAGAACGTCAGACAGTATAATAATCAACAAAAATACAGCCATGAAAGCGTCACAAACTAAAATATATTGTCCATCTGACCTTAAGTAGAAAATAACTATTGCTGGCTATTTGTACGTCACACAGTATAATGATCAAGACAAACACAGCCATGACAGCGTCACCAAGCATAGTATATTTTCCACCTGACCTTAAGTAGAAAAGAACGTCCACTGTCTATCAGAACGTCACACACTATAATAATCAACAAAAAACACAGCCATGAAAATGTTACCAAGAAAAATATTTTCTCCATCTGACCTTAAGTAGAAAAGAACACCAACTGTCTATTAGAACGTCACAGTATAAAAAAAACACAGCCATTATAGTGTCACTAACTAAAATATATTGTCTATCTGACCTTAAGTAGAAAAGGACTTCCGCAGTCTTATCAGAACGTCAGACAGTATAATAATCAACAAAAACACAGCCATGACAGTGCTACCAGGTAAAATATATTGGTCATCTGACCCTAAGTAGAAAAGGACGCCCACTCTCTATTAGAACTTCACAGTATAATAAAGACAAACAAAAACACTGCCATGATAGTGTCACTAACTATAATATATTTTCCATCTGACCTTAAGTAGAAAAGAACATCCACTGTCTTATCAGAACGTCACACATTATAATAATCAACAAAAATACAGCCATGATAGTGTCCCTAACTAAAATATATCGTCGATCTGACATTCATTAGATAAGAACACCCACGGTCTATCAGAACGTCACACGGTATAATAATCAACAAAAACACAACTATGACAGCATCACCAAGCACAATATATTGTCCAGCTGACCTTAAGTAGAAAATAACTATTGCTATCTATCAGAACGTCACACAGTATAATGATCAACAAAAACAGCCATGACAGCGTCACCAAGTATACTATATTTTCCATCTGACCTTAAGTACAAAAGAACGTCCACTGTCTATCAGAACGTCAACCAGTATAATAATCAACAAAACACACAGCCATGACGATGTTACCAAGTGAGATATATTGTCCATCTGACCTTCAGTAGAAAAGAACGCCCACTGTCTATTAGACCGTCATAGTATAATAAAGAAAAAAACAAATACTCAGCCATGATAGTGTCACTAACTAAAATATATTGTCCATCTGACCTTTAGTAAAAAAGAACTTCCGCTGTCTTATCAGAACGTCAGACAATATAATAATCAACAAAAACACAGCCATGACAGTGTCGCTAACTAAAATGTATTGTCCATCTGATCTTAAGTAGAAAATAAAACCCACGATCTATCATAACGTCACAGAGTATAATAATCAACAACGAACACAACCATGACAGTGTTACCAGGTAAAATATATTGGTCATCTGGCCCTAAATAGAAAAGAACGCACACTCTCTATTAGAACGTCAGAGTATACTAAAGAAAACAAAAACACAGCCATGATAATGTCACTAACTAAAATATATTGTTCATCTGACCTTAAGCAGAAAAGAACGCCCACTGTCTTTTCATAACATCACACTGTATAATAATCAACAAAAATACAACCATGACAACGTCACAAACTAAAATATATTGTCCATCTGACCTTAAGTAGAAAAGAACGCGCACTCTCTATTAGAATGTCACAGTTTAATAAAAACCAAAACGCAGCCATTATAGCGTCACTAACTAAAATATATTGTCCATCTGACCTTAAGTAGAAAAGAACGCAAACTGTCTTATCAGAACGTCACACAGTATAATAATCAACAAAACATAGCCATGACAGTGTCAACAGGTAAAATATACTGTCTATCTGACCTTATGTTGAAAAGAACGTCCACTGTCTTATCAGAACGTCACACGGTTCAATAAACATAAACAAAAAAACAGCCATAAAAACGTCCCCAAGAATAATATACTTTCCATGTGACCTTAAGTAGAAAAGAACGTACACTGTCTATTAGACCGTCACAGTATAATAAAGAAAAAAACAAATACTCAGCCATGATAGTGTCACTAACTAAAATATATTGTCCATCTGACCTTTAGTAGAAAAGAACTTCCGCTGTCTTATCAGAACGTCAGACAATATAATAATCAACAAAAACACAGCCATGACAGTGTCGCTAACTAAAATGTATTGTACATCTGATCTTCAGTAAAAAATAAAACCCACGATCTATCAGAACGTCACAGAGTATAATAATCAACAAATAACACAGCCATGACAGTGATACCAGGTAAATATATTGGTCATCTGACCCTAAGTAGAAAAGGACGCCCACTCTCTATTAGAACGTCACAGTAAAATAAAGAACAACAAAAACACTGCTATGATAGCGTCACTAACTAAAATATATTGTCCATATGATCTTAAGTAGAAAAGAACGTCCACTGTCTTATCAGAACGTCACACATTATAATAATCAACAAAAATAGAGCCATGATAGTGTGTCTAACTCAAATATATTGTCCATCTGACATTCATTAGACAAGAACACCCACGGTCTATCAGAACGTCACACAGTATAATAATCAACAAAAAACACAGCCATGACAATATCAGCAATTAAAATATATTTTCCACCTGACCTTAAGTAGAAAAGAACGTCCACTGTCTTATCAGAACGTCACACAGTTCAATAATCAACAAAAACACAAACATGACAGCGTCACCAAGCATAATATATTATCCATCTGACCTTAAGTAGAAAATAACTATTGCTGGCTATCAGTACGTCACACAATATAATGATTAACAAAAACACAGCCATGACAGTGCTACCAGGTAAAATATATTGGTCATCTGACCCTAAGTAGAAAAGGACGCCCACTCTCTATTAGAACGTCACAGTATAATAAAGAAAAACAAAAACACAGCCATTATAGTATTACTAACTAAAATATATTGTACATCTGACCTTAAGTAGAAAAGAACTTCCGTAGTCTTATCAGAACGTCAGGCAGTATAATAATCAACAAAAACACAGCCATGACAGTGTCGCTAACTAAAATGTATTGTTCATCTGATCTTCAGTAGAAAATAAAACCCACGATCTATCAGAACGTCACAGAGTATAATAATCAACAACGAACACAACCATGACAGTGTTACCAGGTAAAATATATTGGTCATCTGACCCTAAATAGAAAAGAACGCACACTCTCTATTAGAACGTCAGAGTATACTAAAGAAAAACAAAAACACAGCCATGATAATGTCACTAACTAAAATATATTGTCCATCTGACCTTAATTAGAAAAGAACGCCCACTGTCTTTTCATAACATCACACTGTATAATAATCAACAAAAATACAACCATGACAACGTCACAAACTAAAATATATTGTCCATCTGACCTTAAGTAGAAAAGAACGCCCACTCTCTATTAGAATGTCACAGTTTAATAAAAACCAAAACGCAGCCATTATAGCGTCACTAACTAAAATATATTGTCCATCTGACCTTAAGTAGAAAAGAACGCAAACTGTCTTATCAGAACGTCACACAGTATAATAATCAACAAAACACAGCCATGACAGTGTCAACAGGTAAAATATACTGTCCATCTGACCTTAAGTTGAAAAGAACGTCCACTGTCTTATCAGAAAGTCACACGGTTCAATAAACATAAAAAAAACACAGCCATAAAAACGTCCCCAAGAATAATATACTTTCCATATGACCTTAAGTAGAAAAGAACGTACACTGTCAATCAGAACGTCACACAGTATAATAATCAACAAAACACACAGCCATGACAATGTTGCCAAGTAAGATATATTGTCCATCTGACCTTAAATAGAAAAGAACGCCCACTGTCTATTAGAACGTCACAGTATAATATGAAAAACAAAAACACAGCCATGATAGTGACACTAACTAAAATATATTGTCCATCTGATCTTAAGTAGAAAAGAACGTCCACTGTCTATCAGAACGTCACACAGTATAATAATCAACAAAAACACAGCCATGACAGTATCAGCAAGTAAAATATATTTTCCATCTGACCTTAAGTAGAAAAGATCGTCCACTGTCTTATCAGAACGTCACACAGTATAATAATCAACAAAAACACAGCCATGAGAGTGTCACTAGGTAAAATATACTCTCCATCTGACCTTAAGTAGAAAAGAACGTCCACTGTCTTATCAGAACGTCACACGGTTCAATAATCAACAAAAACACTGCCATGACAGCGTCACCAAGCATAATATATTTTCTACCTGACCTTAAGTAGAGGAGAACGTCCACTGTATAATAATCAACAAAAAACACAACCATGATAATGTTACCCAGTAAAATACATTGTCCATCTGACCTTAAGTAGAGAAGAACTCCCACTATCTATTAGAACGTCACAGTATAATTAAAACAAAAACACAGCAATTATAGTGCCACTAACTAAAATATATTGTCCATCTGACCTTAAGTTGAAAAGAACCTCCACTGTCAATTACAACGTCAGAGTATAATAACAAAAACAAAAACTCAGCAATGACAGTGTCCCCAAGTAAAATGTTCTGTCTATCTGACCTTAAGTAGAAAATAACGTCATTTGTCTTATCAGAACTTCACACAGTATAATAATCAACAAAAACACCGGCATGAAAGTATCACCAAACAATATATTGTCCATCTACCCTTAAGTAAAAAAAGAAATCCAACTCTCTCATCAGAACGTCACACAATATAATAATTAAAAACAACACAGCCATCATAGCGTCCCTAACTAAAATATATTGTCCATCTGACCTTTAGTAGAAAAGAACGTCCACTGTCTATCAGAACGTAACAGAGCATGATAATAAACAAAAAAAGCCATGATACTGTCACTAACTAAAATATATTGTTCATCTGACCTTCAGTAGAAAAGAACATCCACGTTCTATCAGAACGTCAGAAAGTATAATTATCAACCAAAACACAGCCATGACAGTGTCACCAAGAATAATATATGTTCCATCTGACCTTAAGTAGAAAATAACGTCTACTGTCTATCAGTATGTCGCTCAGTATAATAACAAAAAACACAGCAATGATAGTGTCACTCAGTACAATGTATTGTCCATCTGATATTCAGTAAAAAAAACAACACCCACGATCTATCAGAATGTCACACATTATAATAATCAACAAAACCACAGTCATGACAGCGTCATTAAATATAATATATTTTCCATCTGACCTTTAGTAGAAAAGAACGCCGACTGTCTGTCAGAACGTCACAGAGTATAACAATCAACAAAAACACAGCCATGACAAAGTTACCAAGTAAAATATGTTGTCCATCTGACATTAAGTAGAAATGAACGCCCACTGTCTATTAGAACGTCACAGCATAATTAAAAAAAACCAGCCATGATAGTGTCACTAACTAAAATATATTGTCCATCTGACCTTATGTTGAAAAGAAAGCCCGCTGTCTTATCAGAACGTCACACAGTATAATAATCAACAAAAAACACAGCCATGACAATTTTACGAAGTGAGATATATTGTCCATCTGACCTTAAGTAGAAAAGAACGCCCACTGTCTATTAGAACGTCACAGTATAATAAAAAAACAAAAACACAGCCATGATAGTGACACTAACTAAATATATTTTCCATCTGATCTTAAGTAGAAAAGAACGTACACTGTCCATCAGAACGTCACACAGTATAATAATCAACGAAAACACAGCCATGATAGTGTCGGTATCTAAAATATATTGTCCATCTGACCTTAAGTGGACAAGAACACCCACGGTGTATCAGAACGTCACACAGTATAATAATCGACAAAAAACACAGCCATGACAGTATCAGCAAGTAAAATATATTTTCCATCTGACCTTAAGTAGAAAAGATCGTCCACTGTCTTATCAGAACGTCACACATAATAATAATCAACAAAAACACAGCCATGACAGCGTCACAAAGCATAATATATTTTCCACCTGACCTTAAGTAGAAGAGAACGTCCACTGTCTCTCAGAACGTCACACAGTATAATAATCAACCAAAAACACAACCATGATAATGTTACCCAGTAATATACATTGTCCATCTGACATTAAATAGAGAAGAACTCACACTGTCTATTAAAACGTCACAGTATAATTAAAACAAAAACACAGCCATTATAGTGCCACTAACTAATATATATTGTACATCTGACCTTAGGTAGAAAAGAACGTTCACTGTCAATTAGAACATCACAGTATAATAACACAAACAAAAACACAGCAATGACAGTGTCCCCAGGTAAAATATTCTGTCCATCTGACCTTAAGTAGAAAAGAACGTCCTTTGTCTTATCAGAACGTCACACATTATAATAATCAACAAAAACACAGCCATGATAGTGTCGCTAACTAAAATATATTGTTAATCTGACATTCAGTAGAAGAGAACGTCCACTGTCTTTTCAGAACGTCCCACAGTATAATAATCAACAAAAACACAGCCATGATAGTGTCGCTAACTAAAATATATTGTTTATCTGACCTTCAGTAGAAAAGAACATCCACTTTCTATCAGAACGTCAGAAAGTATAATTATCAACAAAAACACAGCCATGACAGCGTCACCAAGAATAATATATTTTCCAGCTGACCTTAAGTAGAAAATAACGTCTACTGTCTATCAGTATGTCGCTCAGTATAATAACAAAAAAAACCAGCAATGGTAGTGTCACTAACTACAATGTATTGTCCATCTTACATTCAGTAAAAAAAAACAACACCCACGTCTATCAGAACGTCACACATTATAATAATCAACAAAAACACAGTCATGACAGCGTCATTAAGTATGATATATTTTCCATCTGACCTTAAGTAGAAAAGAACGCCCACTGTCTGTCAGAACGTCACAGTGTATAACAATCAACAAAAAACACAGCCATGACAATGTGACCAAGTAAAATATGTTGTCCATATGACCTTAAGTACAAAAGAACGTTCACTGGCTATTAGAACGTCACTCAGGATAATAACAACAAAAAAACACAGCCATGACAATGTTACCAACTAAAATTGATTCTCCATCTGACCTTAAGTAGAAAAGAACGCCCGCTGTCTTATCAGAACGTCACACAGTATAATAATCAACAAAAACACAGCCATGACAGTGTCACCAGGTAAAATAAATTGTCCATCTGACCTGAAGTAGAACAGAACGCCCACTGTCTATTAGAACGTCACAGTATAAAAAAAAGCAACCATAATAGTGTCAGTACCTAAAATATATTCTCCATCTGACCTTAAGTAGAAAAGAACGTCAACTGTCTTATCAGAACGTCACACAGTTTAATAATTAACAAAAACACAGCCATGCTAGTGTCACTAACTAAACTATATTGTCCATCTGACCTTAAGTAGAAAAGAACCTCCACTGTCTATCAGAACGTAACAGAGCATGATACTCATCAAAAACACAGCTATTACAGCGTCACCAAGTAAAATATATTTTCCATCTAACCTTAAGTAGGAAAGAACTATCGCTATATATCAGAAGGTCACACAGTATAATAAGCAACAAATAACACAGCCATGAGAGTGTCACCAAGTAAAATATATTGTCCATCTGACCTTTAGTAGAAAAGAACATACACTCTCTTATCAGAACGTCACACAGTATAATAATAAACAAAAACACTGCCATGACAGCGTCACCAACTGAAATATATTGTATATCTAACCTTAAGTAGAAAAGAACGCCCACTGTCTTATCAGAACGTCACACAATATAATACGACAAAAAATACAGCCATGACAGCATTACAAACTAAAATATATTGTCCATCTGACCTTAAGTAGAAAAGAACTATCGCTGGCTATCAGAACGTCATACAGTATAATAATCAACAAAAAACACAGCCGTGACAGTGTTACCAAGTAAAATGTATTGCCCATCTGACCTTAAGTAGAAAAGAACGTCAGCTGTCTTATCAGAACGTCACACATTATAATAATCAACAAAAACACAGCCATGATAGTGTCACTAACTAAAATATATTGTCCATCTGACCTTCAGTAGAAAAGAACATCCACGTTCTATCAGAACGTCAGAAAGTATAATTATCAACAAAAACACAGCCATGACAGCGTCACCAAGTTTAATATATTTTCCATCTGACCTTAAGTAGAAAATAACGTCTACTATGAGTATACTGTCTATGAGTATGTCACACAGTATAATAACAAAATAAACCAGCAATGATAGCGTCACTAACTACAATGTATTGTCCATCTGACATGCAGTAGAAAAGAACACCCACGGTCTATCAGAACTTCACACAGTATAATAATAAAAAAAAAACCACAGCCATGACAGTATCAGGAAGTAAAATATATTTTCCATCTGACCTTAAGTAGAAAAGAACGCCCACTGTCTGTCAGAACGTCACACAGTATAATAATCAACAAAAACAAAGCCATGAAAATGTTACCAACTAAAATGTATTCTCCATCTGACCTTAAGTAGAAATGAACGCCCACTGTCTACTAGAACGTCACAGCATAATTAAAAAAACCCAGCTATGATAGTGTCACTAACTAAAATATATTGTCCATCTGACCTTCAGTAGAAAAGAACGTCCGCTGTCTTATCAGAATGTCACACAGTATAATAATCAACAAAAAACACAGCCATGACAGTGTCACCAGGTAAAATATATTGTCAATCTGACCTTAAGTAGAAAAGAACGCCCACTGTCTATTAGAACGTCACAGTATAATAAAAAAAAATAGCCATGATAGTGTCACTAACTAAACTATATTGTCCGTCTGACCTTAAGTAGAAAAGAACTCCAACTGTCTATTAGAACGTCACAGAATAATAAAAAAACCAACCATGATAGTGTCACTAACTAAAATATATTGTCCATCTGACCTTAAGTAGAAAAGAACGACCACTGTCTATCAGAACGTAACAGAGCATGATAATCAACAAAAACACAGCAATGTCAGCGTCACCAAGTAAAATATATTTTCCATCTACCCTTAAGTAGGAAATAACTATCGCTGTATATCAGAAGGTCACACAGTATAATAATCAACAAATAACACAGCCATGACAGTGTCACCAAGTAAAATATATTGTCTATCTGACCTTTAGTAGAAAATAACGCCCACTATCTCTCAGAACGTCACGCATTATAATAATAAACAAAAACACAGCCATTATAATATCATTAACTAAAATATAGTTTGCATCTGACCTTCAGTAGAAAAGAATATCCACTTTCTATTAGAACGTCAGAAAGTATAATAATCAACAAAAACACAGCCATGACAGCGTCACCAAGTAAAACATATTGTCCATTTGACCTTAAGTAGAAAAGAACTATCGCGTCACCAACTGAAATATATTGTCTATCTGACCTTAATTAGAAAAGAACGCCCACTGTCTTATCAGAACGTCACACAATACAATAATCAACAAAAATACAGCCATGACAGCGTCACAAACTAAAATATATTGTCCATCTGATCTTAAGTAGACAAGAACTATCGCTGGCTATCAGAACGTCATACAGTATAATAATCAACAAAAACACAGCCATGACAGTGTTTCCAAGTAAAATATATTGTCCATCTGACCTGAAGTAGAAAAGAACGTCCACTGTCTTATCAGAACGTCACACATTATAATAATCAACAAAAACACAGCCATGATAGTGTCACTAACTAAAATATATTGTCCATCTGACATTCGGTAGAAAAGAACACCCACGGTCTATCAGAATGTCACACAGTATAATAATCAACAAAAACACAGCCATGACAGTATCAGCAAGTTAAATATATTTTCCATCTGACCTTAAATAGAACAGAACGTCCACTGTCTATCAGAACTTCACACAGTATAATAATAAAAAAAACACAGCCATGACAATGTCACCAAGTAAAATATATTGTCCATCTGACCTTAAGTAGAAAAGAACGCATGTAATGTCCAGTTAACCACAAAATGTAAACACCATAATCAAGTTGATAAAGTTATTTACAAAAGAGGGCGTCAGGTACTGACATCATATTCAAGTGGTGAAGTACACAGTGAGGTGCAAAGCTACAAAATACAAAAAAATAATTATTAAATAGATTGTCTATCTGACATCAGTTAACAATAAAAAATACATGTAACCATAATACAATAAACACAATATAGGTTTGGTTTGTTTCAGTATGTATAAAAAATATCATGTTGAGAGTGTTTGTTGTGATCAGATCTACCATAAATTGACATTCATAAAGCATTTTTGAGACATTATCACATTCACATTTCTGTTAACCATGTGTATCATAAATCACATTTATTCGGTTTAAATCTAGCATGTTTCTCATTTGTTCATGTAATTCACAATAAAAAAATATTATTAACCTTCCAAAATTAACATAAACAATTACTACAGGAATCTACTTTTAGTATTGGATCCTTCCACGGTGCATGTACTGTAGTTAACCTTACACGGTGCGTGTACTGTACTTATTTAACTGACCACGATATTCAAAAATATTGACAGTATAACATCAATAATTATTACAATACTCTGTAAAATATAATGTTTCATATTTCTACACATATTTGAGGTTAAAACTTACTCCATGCCTTTCAAAGGGATTGATTTTTTTTCATAATAATTTGTCTGACATCACATGGATTGGGTATCTATTAGTAATGGGGAGGAAAACTAATTGTACGATATAAGTAAAGGTAGAACAATTACGCTCGGCCCTAAACTTTTTGGATGAAAAAAGTAATGAAACAACAAATGATAAAATGTTAGCAAACAAAACATAAAGGGCAGCACACTCCCCGTCTGATATGGATATATCACCACATTTCAAACATAAAATAAAAAACCTTCAAAAATTTTCAAGATAAGGTCCATATACACTTTCAATGTTTTTACCTCAAAGGTAAACATGTCCGTGCATTTGTCAAAACAATTCAAAATGTTCTATAACATCGATCATAAAGATAATAATAATCAAACAAATTCAAGTCAAATGTCTTAGCACTTCAACAGAATATATACATCAGATTTGTTCTTGAGTTTAGTTCTTATCTACAAGTAACACAACTTCACTTGTTGGTCTTGAATACACTTTTCGATCTTCAATTTTCCTGACGACATTATCATCACTTGGAATGGCCTTTTCAACAATTCCTACAGGCCATTCATTCCTGTAAAGAGTTTTGTCACGAAGAAGTATGACGTCACCTTCACGCAAGTTTCTTTTACTGTCCTGCCATTTATTACGATGCTGCAGCTGTGATATAAATTCATTCTTCCAGCGTTTCCAAAAACGATTCGCCAAATGCTGAACAGATCTCCACTGCTGAGTATACAAATCTTTAGTAGAGAAAGCTTCTAATGAGAATGTGTCAACAGTATGCTTCGTTTTCATAGTCAATAACGTTGATGGTGTTAGAGGTGTAGCAAAGTATGTGTCAAGTGGAATACCAGCTATTGGCCTAGAATTCACTATTTGGCAAACTTCTGCCATTAATGTAATCAACACTTCATCGGTAAGTTGCTTAACATCCTGTAACATTGAATCCAAAATTCTACGTGAAACTCCTATAAGCCGCTCCCAAACCCCACCCATATGAGAGGCATGGGGAGGGTTGAATTTCCACACAATACCTTTCCTAGATAGAACATTCTTCATATCGGAACTTTCTACGTTAATGACTTTGGAATCCATGCACTATGCAGCACCAATGAAATTGGTTCCGCAGTCTGAACGTATCAATTTGACTTCTCCGCGTAAAGCCACAAAACGACGCAAATCATTGATGAAACTAGATGAAGACATTTCATTGATGATCTCTATATGGATGGCGCGAATGACCAAACAGGTGAAAATAACAGCCCATCTTTTTGACTGTGATAAACCTCCTCTAGTGCGCCGAGAAACAACTGACCACGGTCCCAAAACGTCGATGCCTATATATGCAAACGGGGGTGCTGGATCAAGTCGCTCCACCGGAAGATCACCCATCTTTGGACAGTGTTGATTTCCTCTAAGTTTCAAACAACGCACACAGTTGCGGATACATTGACTTATAGTTCTTTTTGCTCCAACAATCCAATGCCCTCCAAGACGAATAGCGCCTTCGGTAAGTAATCTGCCCTGATGCTTTACCTCCTGATGAAAGTGTTGAATGAGCATATAACCAATGTGGTGTTTCTTTGGTATAATGAGTGGATGTTTTTCTTGAAGAGTAAGATCAGAGTTACCGTAAGCGTTCTCCTACCCGAATGAGTCCATCATTGTCCATATAGGGATCCAAAGAACGGATCGAACTGTCACGAGGCAGCTCTCTTTTAGACGTTAAAACATCAATTTCTCTTGAGTAAGACTCCTTCTGAACAGTTTGTATAATGAGTCTTTCAGCCGCTTTAAGACATTTCGGTGATTTGGATCACAAGGTTCGTTTGTTTTGAAAAATTTCACAAAACACTTGACAATCGAAATACTACATAGTAATTTGTACCATGAAGAAAATCGTTCAAATCTTTTTGATCCAAGTTCTAGTTCTGTTTCAAATTCTGTTTTACATGTCCTAACCTCTGAATCGGGTTCTATGAGGGGAAAATCATCCTCATCATCCTTGACATCGCATAACAAGCGTGTCGGTCCATTAAGCCACATACTAGTTTGCATATCCTTCGCAGAGATATATCTGGTTGTTTCATCCGCTGGATTAAGTTTTGAAGGGACATAGTTCCACTGCTTTGGCTCACTGCATCTACGAATGCGTTCTACACGATTTGCGACATATGTGAAGAATCTTTTGGTATCGTTGAAAATATATCCCAAAACGACCTTACTATCACTAAAAAACTTGACAGCTTCAAATTCAATGTCTAATTCTGAGTGAATCGTGTTAAAAAGTTCAGTTGCCAAAACGGCCGCACACAGTTCAAGCCTTGGTATATGTTTTGGAGCAAGTTTTGCTTTACCTATTATGAACCCCAGCCTTTGATGTCCAGAGGAGTCGGTTAGGTGACTATATGCAACAGCAGCAATTGCAGTTTCTGACGCGTCACAGAATATGTTAAGTTCCTTTGAAGTAGCCTGAGTAAGGGGCATGTTACTATACATTCTAGGTAGCACAAGATTTTCCAATTCCTTGAGGGAAGTTTTCCATTGTTCCCATCTGGTTTCGTAATCTGACGGCAACGGTGCGTCCCAGTCGTGATTACCCGTCATCGCTTCTCGTAGCAGAGACTTTCCTGCAATCGTAACAGGAGCTGTCAGTCCAAGGGGGTCGAATAGGCTATTGATCGAAGATAACACACCTCGACGAGTAAAAGGTTTGTCTTCTATAGCGACTCTGAACGTGAACTCATCTGAATGTAAATTCCAACATACTCCTAAGCTTCGTTGAGTTGGCAGACATTCCTTTCCAAGTTCCAAGTCCTTAAAGTCCTTTGACAGATCTTCAGTTGGAAATGCAGAAAGAACAACATTAGAGTTTGATGAAATTGTGTGTAAACGGAGGTTGTCATATTCCTGTAGTCCTGCTTTAGTCCGATTCAAAAGATCAATTGCTTCATCAGCTGTTGAATGAGAAGACAAGGCATCATCAACGTAGAAATTACGATGTACAAAGGCTTTCACATCTGAGCCAAACTTTCTTTCTGCTTGATCAGCGGTTCTTCGCAATCCATATGTGGCTACTGATGGAGATGGCGAATTGCCAAAAACATGAACTTTCATTTGATAATCAACTAAGGGTTTTTCAAAGCAGTTGTCCTCATGCCATATGAAGCGTAGATATTTCCTGCGGTCAGGAATCACTTTAAAACAATAGAACATTTGTTCAAAGTCGGCCATTAAAGCGAATGCTTCTTTCCTAAAACGAAGCAAAACTCCTAAAAGAGTGTTCATGAGGTCGGGTCCTGTCATTAATACTTTGTTTAATGATAGTCCACAAAAGGTTGCTGAAGAGTCAAATACACCCTGGATACGATCTTTTTTCTGGGGATGGTAAATCCCAAATAGTGGGAGATACCAGCATTCGTTTGATGGATTCAACTCCTGTGTTCGTTCTATGTGTTCTGAATCAAATAAACCTTGCATAAATTTTTCAAAGTGTTCTAATTTCAATGGGTTTCGGGCCAGATTCTGATCAAAGCTAAGTGCCCTGTCCAATGCCAATTTCCGATTATTTGGTAAACGCTCGCTGTCCTGTTTAAAGGGAAGAGGGGCCATCCATCGACCGTCTATGTCCTTGCACATTTCTTTGTCCATAATAGAAAGAAAAGTTTTATCTTCTATAGACATAGCCGGTTTGTTGTCATTCTCTGATCGTTGAAATATAGTGTCATTGTCAGTTATTACTTCCGAATATTTAAATTTATTCGGACAAGGTTTCATAACAAATGACTGATCTGGTTCTGGTGTTAACATTGTCTTAAGCACATTAACGGAGGATTGTCCATGAACTCCATCTAAACATGACTCGCATATGATCACCCAGCCTAACTGTAACAATTGTGCATAATGCCGATCTTGCTTTCCGATTTTCTGACCCAACAAATAATGCGTCGGAAGCACATCTCTGCCAATCAACAACAAGATAGAAGAATTTGAAATCTAACGGTGGTATTGAATCTGCAATGTCTGTAAGATGAGGATAATTATATGCAACCTCTGGAGTTGGTATTTCTGATCGATTGTTTGGTATTGTGTCACATTCTATAAGAGTTGGCATTTCTAAGACAGTGCCATCTAGTGATCGGATCATAAAACCTGATGATATCCTTCCTATCGCAGTTTCACGACCATTACATGTTGATAATCTGTATGAGTTACAATTTGCCTCTGGATCAAATGTGTCGAAAATAACTTTTCTGTCGAGAGAACGATTACTCTTATCATCCAGTATTACGTAATGTTTCATCGGAGGATGGTTACTATGTTTGTGAAATATTTCTGTTAGGATGATTTTCGCACATGATTTACTTTTGGCCACAAATTTCAGTACACTTAGAGTCAACATAATGTGTCTCCCCGTCATGGCGAATTGTAGCTTTAACAAAACTTGTATCATGCATAATTGTGCAATGCCGAGAACTGTTACATGTTCCACATTTAATTACTTCTTTATTGTCCTTTGCTACATGTTTTCCATTGACATATCTGAAGCAATAACCATGTTTCATCAACAATTCACGACGTTCCTTTAAATGTTTCGAATTGAATGTCCTGCATTCATCCAAAGAATGCCCAGCTTTGTGAATGATGCATCTAGGCTTGTTGATCGGAGTCTCCTGTTTAATCAAAGAATCGGATGTGATTGATGTTTTATGCACAAATACTTGACTTTTTGCACCTCTTCGATTGACCATGGTAGCGTCAGCGTCATATCCTGTTCCAAAGTCGAAACCAGGGTCATTCAATGTAGAAGCCATTTCCTGAATGAATGTGCAAAAGAATGAGAAGGGTGGAAACACAGTATTATTTTGTTTCTTGTATGAGATCGCTCTATATCTCCATTTGTTCTGGATACCTACAGGAAGTTTTTGTATCACTGGGTTGATTCCAACAGATGTATTAAAATATGAAAAAACCGCTGCATACTTTGGCATACCCATAGCAGAGTTAATTTCGTTCAATACATCTAAGAGTTCATATAAACGCAATTTGTCCTTGTAAGTGATCTTTTGGAAATTAGACAGTTTCGATTTTAAGGCTGATTCAATGTTTTCGGGACTGTCGTAAATAGTGTCAATGCGGGTCCATGCTTTTTCAAGTCCTAGCTTCGGATTTGCTGGGTTTGACGTCTTGATACTAGAAACTTGACGACTAGAGCTTTTCCCGAGATATCGAATCAATAAGTCTAGCTCTTCAATGGGAGAGGCTTTGATTTCATACATTACATCTTTGAAGGTACTCTTCCAACCAAGGTAAGTTTCAGACTTTTCTGAAAATGTCATAATACGTTCTGTGATAAAACGTTGTTTAGTGAAACATGAGACAATATCTAAGTTACTAGTAGTAGTCTGTACATTTTCCTGGACGTGAGCTGTATTACTACGTAGTAGACCTGGATTATCATAATAGTCATAAGAATCTCCATTCATATTGTTTTGGAAAAGCACTTTAAGGACAGTATTTTCAGACATAAAATTCAATTGAGGTTCAAGGCTTTCTGAATATATGAATGGCGCCTGCGGTTCGATATTCTCATTTTGATGAATGTCTGCAGGCAAATGGGCTCTTTACCCTCAACAAATTGTCTGTTCTGTTCTGTCACATACTGCACTATACGTTCTCGAACTACACTTTCTGCTGCTTCAGAATGCTCCTCCGATTCGGAAGCATCATTTTCTTCCTGCAGTACTTTAATCTTGGCATCAACAGCGTTCACTTCTTTTTCAGCTTTCAAATTAGTTATTTGTGCATCTATTTCCGCATTTTCAATAAGTTTCTCAGCTTCAAGCTTCACACGTGCTGCTTCAGCTGTTGTTTTTCTTTGCGATAAGGTTGATCCCTCAGTTGAAGTTCTTCTGGATGTTTTACTACTGGATTTCGATTTTAAGGCTGAAAATACTGTACTGCTCTTTTTACTCAATGACTTTTCTTTTGTTTCCGATTTAGCTTCTTTAGTAAGCAGTGTTGGCACTTTTAATTTATAATTTTTAACAGTCAGTTGATGAGCAGCTAGCTCCTTGGAAGTTACCTCTGTGTGTTGTCTTTGTAAGAATGTAATGAATTCCTCTGATTCACGAATGTATCTAGAAAAGGTATGTTTTATGAATTCAATAGCATCAGATGTGTTTTCCTGACCTCTAGACGATATTAAGTTCATATGCTCATCAAGCTGTTGCTCTAAGTGAGACAATCTTTTTCTGTAGATATATATTAATGAAATCATGAGTCCTTTACCTTTTTCAGTTAACCTTCTTTTCCTTTTAGATTCAGTGTCATCTTTTGTCGGTGCGACTGCCCCTGGTTCAGATGCATGTGATGTGTGTGAGCGTGACATCCTTCGTGGTCTTTTCACTGTAATGTCCAGTTAACCACAAAATGTAAACACCATAATCAAGTTGATAGCTTTATTTACAAAAGAGGGCGTCAGGTACTGACATCATATTCAAGTGGTGAAGTACAAAGTGAGGTGAAAAGCTGCAAAATACAAAAAAACCCTTATTAACTAGATTGTCTATCTGACATCAGTTAACAATAAAAAATACATGTAACCATAATACAATAAACACAATATAGGTTTGGTTTGTTTCAGTATGTATCAAACATATCATGTTGAGAGTGTTTGTTGTGATCAGATCTACCATAAATTGACATTCATAAAGCATTTTTGAGACATTATCCCATTCACATTTCTGTTATCCATGTGTATCATAAATCACATGTATACGGTTTAAATCTAGCATGTTTCTCATTTGTTCATGTAATTCACAATAAACAAATATTATAAACCTTTCAAAATTAACATAAACAATTACTAAGGAACCATTCTACAGGAATCTACTTTTAGTATTGGATCCTTCCACGTTGCATGTACTGTAGTTAACCTTACACGGTGCGTGTACCATAGTTAACCTTACACGGTGCGTGTACTGTACTTATTTAACTGACCACGATATTCAAAAATATTGACAGTATATCATCAATAATTATTACAATACTCTGTAGAATATAATGTTTCATAATTCTACACATATTTGAGGTTAAAACTTACACCATGCCTTTCAAAGGGTTTTTTTTGTTTCATAATAATTTGTCTGACATCACATGGATTGGGTATCTATTAGTAATGGGGAGGGAAACTAACTTTACGATATAAGCAAAGGTAGAACAATTACGCTCGGCCCTAAACTTTTTGGATGAAAAGTAATCAAACAACAAATGATATAATGTTAGCAAACAAAACATAAAGGGCAGCACAATGCCCACTGTCTTATCAGAACGTCACACAATATAATAATCAACAAAAGCACAATCATGACAGTGTCTCCATGTAAAATATATTGTCCATCTGACCTTAAGTAGAAAAGAACTTCCGCTGTCTTATCAGAACGTCACACAGAATAATAATCAATAAAAACACAGCTGTGATAGTGTCGCAAACTAAAATGTATTGTCCATCTGACCTTAAGTAGAAAATAAAACCCATGGTCTATCAGAACGTCACAGAGTATAATAATAAACAAAAACACAGCCATGACAGTGTTGCCAAGTAAAATATATTGTCCATCTGACCTTAAGTAGAGAAGAACGCCCACTGTCTATTAGAACGTCACAGTATAATACAAAAAACAAAGACACAGCCATGATAGTGTCACTAACTAAAATATATTGTCCATCAGACCTTAAATATAAAAGAACGTCCACTCTCTTATCAGAGCGTCACATAGTATAATAATCAACAAAAAACACAGCTATGACAGTAACAGCAAGTAAAATATATTTTCCATCTGACCTTAAGTAGAAAAGAACGCCCAATGTCTTTTCAGAACGTCACAGGTATAATGATCAACAAAAACACAGCCATGACAGTGTTACCAGGTAAAATATACATTCCATCTGACCTTAAGTCGAAAAGAACGTCCACTGTCTTATCAGAACGTCACACAGTTCAGTAATCAATAAAAACACAGCCATGACAGCGTCACCAAGAATAATATATTTTCCATCTGACCTTAAGTAGAAAATAACTTCCACTGTCTATCAGAACTTCACACAGTATAATAATCAACAATAAACACAGCCATGACAATGTCACGAAGTAAAATATATTGTCCATCTGACCTTAAGTAGAAAAGAACGCCCAATGTCTTATCAGAACGTCTCACAGTATAATAATCAACAAAGACACAACGATGACAGTGTTACCAGGTAAAATAT
>MJUT01001373.1:200551-311055 GCA_002080005.1 Gigantidas platifrons | reverse complement strand
GACTCATTACGGACATAATTGATGGTTCATAATGTACTATCTAATATTGAGCAGGATGAAAGTATCCCTGTGTCTGTGGGAGTATATTCCCTTGTAGGGTGTTTACATTTTATGTGTTTATAGGCGTATTTGTATGTGAACTATATTTTTACTTGAGAATACTTTCGGATTTGATAGCTATACTGTGAATTTTTATATGACTAGAGTTCAAGAAATCCCATATTGGTAACAAAAAACAAATAAATACACAACTGGATAAATTTACGTTGAATTAAAGTAATTGATTGACGTGATGTTTTCACTTCAACATCCATTTTTAAACTGAATCGTAATCATCCGGTTATCGATAATATACTTGCTATGTGCGTGTCGTGTGCAAAGCGTCGCGCCTCCTCTGGTTTTATATCATACTTCATGAAAATAAATTATAAGCCCAGATATTGTTTTATCATAGTTTATCGAAATAACCAAAAACAATAAGTATACACACTCACAATTAAAAAATACTCTTCAAGATTATGATAATTCTAAATTTATTAATAAATATTATTAAAAACTTTTGAATTTAGATTTTCAGAAAATTGCTTAATTGCATGAGTGAGTATCATATACTATTTCAATTTCATACATTTTAGAAAAAAAATGTTTATTTAAAATATTACATTTTCATTTAATATATGAATTTTGACAAAAGTTTAATTATGTTTTAATCAAGTCGTTAAATTTTAACAGACTTATTCATACATTTTTAGATTGTGTCCTATTTTTTTTTTTTATTATTATTATACATTCACTTTTGGGACATTACACAAAAGTAAATTTTTTCCCCCCTCAAGTTGATAAATTTCAACAGTCTTATTCTTACATTTTTGGATTGTTTTTTTAGTTTAGTTTTGTTTCTTATATAATAAATTTCACTTTTCAGACCTGCACTACTATGTGAAATATTACTTGTTATATTTAATCAAAATGTAATGAAAATGAAGTAAAATATATTTAGTTAAGAAGAAAAATTGAAATGGTAAATTTAACGAGAAATGAAATAACGTATGTTTTGGTAATTAAAAAAAAACATATACATGTATAAATGAAGAAATATTGAAATGAAGAAAATGACAAATTTATAAATAGTACCCATCTCCACAGTATCACCTGTGGTTCCAATATCCAACATGAAGTGACTAATTACCTATATGTACAGGTAAAACCATCACTCACAGCGACTTACCTTGGTATTTCATAAGTTATAAGTATAATATTTTCAGATTAATGTTTTCATTGAGAATAAGATTGGAAAATTATGCACAGAATAAAATAAAAGGTTAGGGTGTATATGTATAAATTAATTACATGAAGAAAAATAAATCATTTGAAACAAATTTCATGTAATTATTTTTTAAAATCTGTAAAAAATTGTCACATACTTTAAACATATTTTATTGTTCAAAACAAATAGATTAGACACAAGTTTTTCAACTTAGAATGTCTTCTCGAATTAATCGTAAAATGTTCACAGTAATGTTCAGAATTTGTTCAGACTATGTTCAGACTTTTGAGTAATGTTCAGACTCTGTTCAGACATTTAAGTAATGTTCAGACTATGTTCTGACTTTTCGGCAATTTTGAGTAATGTTCAGACTCTGTTCAAACTTTTGAGTAATGTTCAGACTCTGTTCAGTCTCTGTTCAGACATTTAAGTAATGTTCAGACTCTGTTCTGAATTTTAAGCAATTTTGAGTAATGTGCAGACTATGTTCAAATTTTGAGTAATGTTCAGACTCTGTTCAGACTTTGTTCAGACATTTAAGTAATGTTCAGACTCTGTTCTGAATTTTAAGCAATTTTGAGTAATGTTCAGACTATGTTCAAACTTTTGAGTAATGTTCAGACTCTGTTCAGACTCTGTTCAGTCATTTAAGTAATGTTCAGACTCTGTTCTGAATTTTCAGCAATTTTTAGTAATGTTCAGACTCTGTTCAAACTTTTGAGTAATGTTCAGACTCTGATCAGTATCTGTTCAAACTTTTGAGTAATGTTCAGACTCTGTTCAGACTCTTTTCAGACATTTAAGTAATGTTCAGACTCTGTTCTGAATTTTCAGCAATTTTGTTTAATGTTCAGACTCTGTTCAGACTTTTAAGTAATTTTCAGACTCTGTTCAGACTTTTAAGTAATGTTCAGACTCTGTTCAGACTTTTCAGCAATTTTGAGTAATTTTCATACTCTGTTCCGACTTTCTAGCACAAAAACTGGTCCGTTCAGACTTTCTTGACTGTGTAGTGATTATTGGTTTTGTACATAAAGCGGGTAAGAATTTTTTTTATTTTCCATATTATTTGACATTCTCAATATTTCATTTTCCGATAAAATTATTTTCAAAATAGTTCCGCCTATCTTATAAGAAGAGTTTGAAGATACCAAGGGGTAATCATAATCCTCATATCGAAGAAGAAAAGACAACACAAAAGCCAAAAGAAAAAAGTACAAAGGTACAAACAACAATCTACAAAACATACCCTAAATCTAAAGATCAAGTAACACGAACCCCACTAAAAACCGTTATCGTTATTGTTCTAGAACTTGTCAAGTGTTCAACAGAACTATAAATGGTAGGTCAATGATATTTGGTATGTACATGTTGGTTGGTCTTGGGTAGTACATGAAAGTTTGAGATATCGCTCTTGACCTTGATCTCAATTTCACAGTCCAGTAATTAGGTGTGTTGCATTGTATCCAGGCCTTTTATTTATTCTTCTTTCTATAGTTTTTTTCAAGCGAAGACATGCGAGACATCTTTTAGGCTCCAACACTTGTATTTAATTATATCCTCCGCAAACCAAGTTTTGGTGGGGTATTATGGGAATTACCCTGTCTGTCCGTCTGTCGTCTCTCCATCATTCTTGTAAGTACAACACCTCCTACATGTATGTGGTTTGTTGGATTTCATTGATTTGATTTGATTTTTGGTGTTTAAGACAACCTTGAACAATATTTCAGTTACGTCATGGCAACCAGTTTTAGTGGTGGAAGAAGCCGGAGTACCCAGGGAGAACCACCGACCATGGGCAAGCAACTGGTAAAGTTTATCACTTGCGGCTGCGAGTCGAGTGTACCCTTTTTGTAATTTACAAAACCGACCGCGAACCCACGCCGTATAGGTGATAGGCTTGTATGAGTTGTTATTGATTTTCAATATCACAGGTCAAAGTTCGACTTGACATTTTTGCGGTCAGGTTTCCGGAAGGGAGGTGTTGATTTTTACCACAGTGGAAGCAAGTCACCAATTTTGTGATGGAGAATAACTTTATTAATGACGACGCTAAAACTTCGGAAGTGATGAAAAAAGCTTTGTACGACAAATCCCTGGTAAAGTTTTTAGGACAGTGATAATCCTTTCTCCTTGAGTCACCATAAGTCGCATGCTGTTGAGTATCTGATCTGCTGAGAAAAGTTGATGCCATTGTACTGGCTAAGTTTGAATATTGCCACTCACGAAAGGTAAATTTACAACAGGAACAATGGAGTTGCCCCATTTGTCAGAAAATTTAAACCTGTTTTAATGGTTTTGGGAAAAATTTTCAAGAACTAAAGACGGACAATACACCAAAAGTGATGGCTAATGGTAATGCACATCCTTGTCCAGACGAGTACAAGTGGCAAGATTGAAGATATTCCTGTCAATACAGGAAAAATACAAGCCTTATTGAAATATTTTTTTTTTTATTTCATATAAACATCACTTATGTTTTTTTGATGGATTATCCAACTATGAAGGTCCTTAGCACCAATCAAACTAAGAGGTTCTTTGAAGGATTTAAAACTAGGCCAGTTCACATCTTTCACATTTCCTGTGGAACGCAAACATTTTACCAATTTTTCTATATATTTTGTATTGTCAACAGATGGTCTGCTTCGTTTCGAAACTGTTGTCCTAGTTGTAGCCATTAAGTTTTCTTTTATTGCGTCTACAACCTGGGTTGTCATGCACATCTGTCTTGCAGACACAAATGACTTATTTGATCCTTGGGTGTTCAACTGACTTTTAATATTGTGAACTTTTATTTCTACGCAATTGTCATTCGGGATGTTTTTGCCTATTCCACCTTTCAAATTGGCAGTCATGTTCCATATGTATTCAAAACGTTGTTGTGGGTTCAGAATAGAAATTATATAAATCAACATTCGAAATAACCATATTTTATCCTTTGTATGTTTGAGTGCAGATGCATAGATCCATTCCAAGTGTGCGTTTCTAACAATTATATCTCCATCTCCCATGCGGTACGAATCACATGTACCCCTGTAGAGTAATGACATGAAAAGAAAACATTTCACAGGATTGTGCAATGTTTTAGCCGTTTCCGAGTGAAACTGGCAATTATATTTCTTGACTAGATGATTCCTTAACCAGCTTGTCTTTGTCCATTTCTGACCACAGAGTGCACATATATAGCCCTCATCTATCTTCATTGCATTTATATTTGATTCATCTTTATCAAATGTTGACATATCTCTTTTCAGTGTCTCAATGACAGTTAAATCTTTCAGATGCAATATATCCATTATGTTGTCAGCAGCTTTATATAAACATTTAATTTTTTGATCACTGTTCATAATGGAAAACACTGGTACAGAGTGTGGAGTAGAAACAAGATCATCCATGTCCATCAAGTCTAGAAATGTACGGACAATATAACCATCTGTCACATCTTCAACAAATTGGTGATGTGCTCTGCAATATAATTTTAGAAAGTGTTAATATTATCTGCACTGTTATTAAGTTTGATCATACAACTACTTTATACATGAAGAAATGTGCATGTGGAACCTAAGTAACTGAATGACCGACTATTAGCTTTGCTATCTGACAGCAAAAAATAAGACGACGGACCAGCTTGAAAATATGACCAACTGTGTCGACACATGGTATAAAATATCAAGACCCTGCATTTTATTGTTGGTGACAAAAGATTGCATACATGTACACTACACGAAAGTAAATGTAGACGGAAAACATGAAGTTGGTATGCGATAGGGCGGAAAACATATAACACGGTTAAAGTTGCCAAGCAAAAAAAATTACTTCAAAACCTTGTGTGCTATCTGGACTTACTGACAGTACAGTATACTAGTTTTAACTGTGCAGTTTATCTGAGCGGCTCCGTGCTACTAAAGTGCATGGTGCAAGTACATACATGTAAAATGAAAATTTATTGTGCTTTATCATAATGCTAGGACCCATTTATATAATAAACAGCTGCGATATTGTAGCGATATATATATATAATTATACATATAGTTTAATAACAGGCAGACTTGGGAGTGTGCGCTTCCACCCCCTCCCCCTAATATTCCAATAGGCTTACAAGGTTGCGTTACTGGTATGTCTATTTCAGCAATACCTTGATCCTCAATTTCCACCTCTGGTCCTTCGATGCCTTCAGTACCACTATTTGTATTCTGACTTTCAGCATAGGTGACATAGTCAGTAAGAACATTCTTTATCCCCTTTTCTTGTTGTTTTACACGTTCTGTTTTCTTCTTGTGCAGACTTGAAGGCGAAACCGATAATCCCATGTCGTCTACAATTTTCAAGCCCTAAAATAAGACATGTAGTTGTACATGTAAATAAAGTTCTGACTCAAAACCAATAATTACATGAATCAAAATCAATAATTAGTTTTTAAACAAAATCAGATGAAACTTTAAGACTGTTAGGATAAATACAATGTATATAGACCAAATAAATTTGATATAACATGTATAGTTACTGAGTAATTGATCTAATAAACAAAATCTACCAAGGTCACTGAACCATAACACATGGCCATATGTCATGTGACAAATGTCAGATGGCCAGTTACCCCTTATATTCATTATAAAGAGTAGATACTTCTGACCAAACACTTGAAGGTACTCAGAAACATACCCAAAACACATACTGTTTAAAGATTTTCTAAGTTACTCAACAATAAAAATAAGGTCAAGGTTAGGTGACATATGACAATTTAGTCTGCCGTGGGGAAGTGACACTTCATGTACATGTATATCATTTCCCAAAAAATTATAGCAACTTTATTCTTTAATAAAATGTCCGAATTACATAGATACATTGTATACCGTATCTATGAAAAAATTATCAAAAGTTAAGTTTGAAACAGCAGTCATATTCTTGTTTTCTTGATAAATAAAAGCAATATTTACCTCCTTTGTCAATCCACACTTATCAAGAGTTAAGGCAACAATTTACTGCAGCTGTGACATTTTCTGTGATCTCCCATAGAATAAAACAGACAAGGAGGTCAGCATGCAAGATACATTCTTTTTTGGATTGAAACAAACTGCACTGTTATAGAATGAATACAGATAAGGAGCCCGACACTTTAGTTTTTGTCCTGTACTTTCCCAAGCAAAGTGCACCAACCTGTCATTATTTGAAGCATGTCCTTTGAACAGATCACTGTTCTGTTTTGAAATAAGCATAATTTCAATTGTTACTACTGACTAAACGACTTCCAGCATTGCTTATCTGTACAGCTCAGTTTTACTAAAATTCTTAATGATAGTTTTGGGAGGAGCTCCATTAACCATGGCTTTCAAAGCAGCTTTTTCACTTTCTTGACCTTTCAAGTCCTGCATATTTAACTGTAACCTATAAAATATAAATGTCACAAAAATGTCCAAGAAAATCATAATAAATGTACACTTAATTTCCTTTGTTTCCTAAGTTTATTTATTAAAATTTAGATAAAGTTAGCCATAATCCCAACCACACCCCATATAATTTTTAATGTAATGTCCAAGTATAAATAGCAAAAACAAAAGTGGCTAAGCCAACTTTAACAAGGGCTGACATGAGAATTGTTTGTAGTTCATATATGTCATTTATTAAGCTCTCCACCATAAATTATATATAAGTTTTTGTAAAAGCATAAACGAAGAAATTCATATAGCAAAATTTTTCTTATGAACAGACAATAAGAAAATAATATTTAACCATACTTGTACATGTATACATTATAACCCCCCCCCCCCTTTCCCGTTTGGCAAACAAGGTATAACAGGTAAAATAACTGCCGTTATGTGAAAAAAAGCAATAATTATGTTGGTGTTGTTTTAATTTTTTATGTATGACAACTACACAAAAGTCAAAAATACAATCCTGCTTACACATGCAGCCAGATCTACATGTGGAGCAATCCTTCATTCCAACATGGTTTATATATTATTTGCTTGTCATGATTATCTTGGAAAAAGTTTATTTAAAAAAAATCTGCAGAAAAGATTCAATTATGTGTTGTATTACATGTAGAAACTTGGATAATCTTCAGAAATAGTTTACAGTTAGGATAAGAGTTACTTCGTTTAGGCCTAAAAAAATATACCTTTGTTTCCGCTAACCCGACCGACCCTAATTTGTTGTGTCTACCCTTAACTTTGTTTGCCTATTTTCAATTAAGCACTGTTAAAGTCACGATGTTGTCCTAGTAATATCAAGGTAAAAAGTTTTGGAAAAATAAAATTTATTGCCTACTTACCAACCCTAATCTTTTATAGCATGTTAGCGGAAACACAAGTATTATTTTCTTATGCCTTAAGCCATCTAGTGCAGACTCATTCATCATGGTAAAAATTATGCATACTTTAACATCAAATTGCTCCGTCACTTTAGTCTGTGTAGCTTTGTCAACCTTGGTACCATGTGTGACTTCTGTCTGTGTTGATTGATCGTTGATATATTGTACATCTGTTATTATAGATATGCTACTGACATCGCTATGTTTCTCCATTTCCCTTGCTTGGTGCAATTTCTGTGATGGTCGGGGGAAGACAAATACACATTTCTTGATTTCATAGAGATAGGTGTTGGCGTTTGCTTAATTGTACCGTATGGACGTTTGAAGCCTCTTGTCGATGGTGTTGTCACTGTAGACGTACTACATTTAATTCCCGGCAAATCTTTTACAACACAAATTAATAGCACGAACAAGCAAACTGAAAGATGACCAGGTTTTCGAAAACAATACTACAACTAAAATTGCTAGGAACTGTAAAACAGAAAAAAAATGATACCTTTATATATGATGTTATGCATATATTTGCTATTTTTCCTCGAATACAAAGACGCATATCCACCGAGACCACCAAGTTGTTTATCTTTACCGTACCATTTTTCATCATATAATATACATAATATTGTAGATACGTCTTATCCAATGGAACCACAGCAGACAAAAAGATCAATAACATTTCTAATAGTTATTACAATATGTATAACATCACATGTGCACTTGATATCGAACTTGTTGTAGTGGTCAAGTCATTTGTTGGACATTTCTTCCAAAGAAAAGCAATCAGGGCGACATGGGGTAGATGCCACAACACAAGCGTGAAAGTCGTTTTTGTACTCGGCTATTCAAAATTATGCAAAGAAATCGTAATAGAGGAATATATTAATAGTGAAGATGTCATTCAATTCTCATTTTAGATACGTACAGAAATAATATATATAAAACCATAATTTCTTATGACTGGGTTGTATCAATTCGTTCTAGCAGAACTATTGTAATGTTTGTTGATGACGATTTCTATGTAAATATACTTCAATTCGGACACAAAATGTTGAAAGATACGACGAACAACATGCATGGAAATAAATATTGCTTCGCCTTCCCTTACAGAAATAAACGTTCGAAATGGTATATATCACATGAGGAGTATCCATACGACTTATATCCAGCATATCTTTCAGGCGGTTCCATTTTAACTCACATCAGTGTTGTGCGCAAGCTCCAAATCGCATTTTCGTTGATGAAAGCTATATTCATTGATGACGTGTATGTTGGTTTAGTTGCACACGAGCTAAATATAACATTGACCAACAATGTCGGGTTTGTTGTTGACAAGATAGAAAATGATGTGAAAAATATAATTTCCAGTCATGGCTATACAAAACCAATTGATTTGTATAATGCTTGGGATAATTTTCTGGAACTATCTTTTTGGGAAAATCTTGCAAATGTTCAAAGATCGAACAGTAAGTAGATATGACATGTATCCATTGTTTAGTCATTTGATCCAAACTTTCGTCTAGGTACAATTCTGTCATAGCCAACAACAAGTGCCAAGTGACAATTTGCATTGATAGCATGGCGATGTCCGTATTTGTTATATGTTCTGCATCAAAGATATAATTCCTGTTTGCATGAATCTTAGTTGCTAAACTTGTTAAAATATTATTAAATCAAAGACATATAAATGAAGAGATGAGTTGTTTATGAAATATCGTGTAATCCTGTGGCCATTAATTTGCATAGATATGACGTTTAGAAAGGTAATATGCCGGTTCCGGCACTTATTATGATAGTTTCATTCGATTTATGACGTTTATTATGACATTACACTACTTATTATGCTTCAAAGTCCACCGTATTATTATGTTTGTTCTTTCGGTGGGTTTGATAAAGTTCACTAGTTCCGTATTGTTTTAATGTATAACTTCGTAATGGCAGAGTTACAGGTAGGCCGAGGACGAGGGAGACTCCTGCTTCGTCGATAGCTTAAAGGAAAAGAAATTGGAACCGCATTGAGTTTTCCAAAACTTCGTTCTTTTTATATTAGGCGAGTGGTCAATAATAACACCCATGGTAAAGTTTCTTATTTTGCTAAGTCAATATGATCTAATTACTTTGACCCAGTAATATCTATGATATAACACCTTTCTTCGAAGTTACTTCCTCCGTCAGGAAAATTCGATGAACTAGTTTTGTTATTCTATTCTGGTGGGAAAATTATTCCCGAATCACACAGAATCACCACTTTAAAATTTGGTCAATTATTCCAAATTAAAAAATAAACCAAAACTAACGAAACTGTGCAAATTCATTCGTGTCCTACAAAATCATGCTAGTCCATTATACCTGAATCAATATTGTTCACACAGAATCAACACCTTAAAATATGGTAAATTATTCTAAATTAAGAAAAAAAAAAGGAAACTGTACAAATTCATTCGTGTCCTACAATATCATGCTAGTCCTCCTGGTTAATCACATATCTCTGTCATCCAAACAAAGTGATGTTAGTTTATTTGTGTTATCATTATTTAATTTTGTAGACCATCTTGTCTTGTCATGTGTATTTAATATATATTTATAGTAAATTGGCAAATTATCTGTACCACTAATTAAACTATGAATTTATGAGAAATAAGTAATCTTGTATAACGTTTAATTGTAAAAGGAGTTATAGTTTATATAACTTCATGAACTTGGCAGCCTGGGCCAAGGGGGGCCAATGTGGTAATTGTTAACAGGCAGAATAAGATAATACAGAAATAAAAAAAGCATTGTTTTAACTTCACATGTATATCATTGAGAAAACAAATCTCATGGATGGGACGGTAATGATGTCCGCTTTGTATTTATCCAACATGCTTAGTAGGATTTCTAAAGTGTTAGCGCGCAGAAACAACAGTTAGCGTGTTAACATGTCGTTCCACTCCAGCACATTATCCTGATTCCGAACCAAATTGTCTTTGTTCTTACTCCTTAATACTCAGTGATGGGAGTAGAAGCAGCAAATGCAAATTTCATAGTCTTTGGTTTGGTCTGACCGGGACTCTAACTAACGATCTACCACACTCGATGCGATCACGCTAACCATTACGCAGGTGTGTTAAGGCTGTTTCTAAGATTGCACGCAATAAAAAAGGGGGGGGCATGTATGTAATACAAATTAATGAGTAAAACATAACAATAGTTGATGCATATTGCAACTAGTTATTTATGCATGTTCGAAAGTGAAAATGTTTCAACTTTGTGCGAGTCAACGTGGATTTCTGTTGATAAAATGGTGGTCACGTGACAATAATTAGTGCCTTAACTAATTTCGAAAAGTTCTAGAATTTAGAGTGAAAGTTGAATTAAAAACTGGATATTTTCTGAAAGATTATTTGTTTTTGTATAAGAAAAGTGCTACGAGAGCTACTATACAGCCAACAATAGAGAATAAGGCCAGATAAAACGCGGAAAATTGACGATTCCAGTTGTTCGATGGTGTAAAATTGTAAATCGTCGTCTTCTGTCAAGTTGTTCATTGATCTCGTAGCAAAATCATATATCTGTATTATCTGCTCTTTGTGGATATGTTTTGAACTGTGAATTTATTGACACGTATATTCTGGAACTTTCACGTCGAAGTGTACGTATTCAATCATTTAATCAATCTCGAAAACAATAAAACACCCAAGTGATCCGGCAGACCGATAAAGGGAGGTAACAATATTTATTAACTCTATCGGCGGCAAATATGAAAACAATATAATTTTTTGCTTTATCTAATTAAAGTAAACTAAATTTGTCATCGATTCGATAATTAATCGATTGGTTATTTCATATACATGTATATAAAAAAGATTTTTGTGAAGTGATTGTTTATAAATTAATTGTAAAATGGTGTAATTATCCATGTCAACTTCTATGTTCTCTATCACTATCATTATCAGTATACAATCTTGTACCTGTCCTGGTCCTGGGATTCATGCACTTATACAAAATATTGATTATCCATGTATTACTTATTCATGTATCAGAGACATATAACACAATTATGTCTTTGCATGCATTGGGTATATCAGTAGATGTTCATATTTGAGAACTCTGTTAAAAAAAAGTTGTAATAAATTATATTTTGAGTTGAAATACTTTTGATAAAAAATGGCAAAAATTGATATATTTGTTAACATAGAGAATATCTGAGTGTGCATTGTGTAATGATAGATGTGTTTCTTTTGTTCCTTTCACATCTCTTTGATACAAAATAAAATGTTACTTTTTTATAATGACCTATAGATGAAGTGGAAAAAAAAACAGATAACACTCGTAACCCTGAAATCTATTTTGTATTCCTCTATATTTTCATATCTAAAACTTGAACCAGATGAAACAGATGGAATACTGAAATTTATTGAATCTGTTGAATTGAATAAAAAATAATCTTGGGTTACATTGTTTTGTTTATGTTTTGTGAATCTGGAAAAAGTCTACTCGGGGCCGTCTTAACAACATTATAGAACCCCGGGAAAAGCGGTACACTGAGACGGCTACCTATACAATCACTCGCTGGAATAAAAATGTAAATGTAGATTAAATTAAATATATTGCTAAATTTTATAAGTACTCTGCTCAGCGTGCCCATGCGTTAAGTTGGCACTGAGTCTATTGATACATTTTTAGTATCTGTGTATCTACATATATATGGTTCAATGTTATGTACTCTTTAATCTTGTTTTCTTTATGTGTGTATGCTAGGTTAAAACTTGAAATACAGTGGTACATGTAGCTTTACACCTATTTTGTTCCCCATTAAATAGTAGCAAGAGAATTTGTATTTCCATTCTGCAAACATATAAACAAAATAACATAAAAGCTGTACACATCAATCTCCATGGGCTTTTGAACCAACAAAATAAACTATTAATAGTTTTAAACACCAGCAATTAGAGATGAAAAATATGTAATAATTCTACAGCAAATAAAAATATATAAAAAAAAATGCAATATGCTCAACCTAGCAAAGCAGGTAGCCTCGAGGAACCTTGCGAAATTAGCAATATTTCATTAAATACTAAATTTGGACTGTCAAGCTACCAAAAGAAACATAATAATGTGAAAAAATTAGATACAGCTTTGTAACAATCAGATATTTTACAAACTATCCAAGTACCATAGCATATCTGCTATATAATTTTTCCATTTGATTTGACAATTTCTGAGAAAAAGTATAAAAATAAATATGGACAACAGATGACAGACAGTCATGATAATGCATCATTTAGCCTTTTTGGGCCAGTTCAGCTAAAAATCAGTAAACCTTCTTAATTTCAAATTTTTCAAACATCATACAAATATTCAAATATTTCAAGCACATTTTGTTTTTACTTTATTATAAGAAGATGGGTTATGAAGATCAATCTGTTTCATCAATATGTACATGTATAGCATGTTTTGCATTTTACCTTGATCATGACTTGATGTCCATTTATCATACCCTTAATATATCACCAAGATGATTGAATGCATAACAATGAACTTAGCTCAGTGCAGAGACAGTTAATATGATACTCAGCTACTGAACTAAATCCAATGAAAATGCTGATATATGCTGTATTTAGGCCTACAAAATATATTGTCAAAACATACAAGGACTAAATAACACTGGAGTTTATTTGACCTCTCTATTAGTACTCAAAATCACACAATTGCAGGATAAATTCATCATGCTACAATTGGGTTTTATTTAAAAAAAAAGAATTAACAGTGCAGTGTACAATGTATACATAACCAGGTATGTCTTATAAGAAAACGAAATAAATACCGGTATCAATGCTTAAATACATGCTTAATTATGTAAAGGTTTAATTTACTGAACATGTTTTGGCATAACTAAATAAACTACAATATATTACAAGGAATTAAGCATCTTTCCTAATATGTCTCAATACAAATTTCTTTGATCAAAATGTGATATTGTAGCACAACCAGCTCACCCACCTTTAATTAAAACTTGGATTTAAATTACAATGTAGATAATAGTTTTTGGTTTTATGTACATTTTTGTATTTCCTGTGTGAACCATGAATTTTGTTAGCTAGTAAAAAGACAAACTGGATTTACAGAATAATTAACTTGTGTCAGATTAGTTTTTGCACATTGTTTATTTCATCAAATCTGTTATGTGTAAATTAATGTTGACACAAACAAAATTTCAGATGTTTAAATGTTTATCCTCCCCAGTCACTTGACAGGTTTTTTTTTAGGAAAAAAACCCTCTGAAAAGGAATGTTATTCTCTGATAATACATAAATACTTTTTGGTTGTCAATTATTACACATTGGGATTTGGTCCTACACAAGTATTCAGCATTGACAATTTGCATTTCCAAGCCAAGGTGTTATGGAGATTGTAAAGAAAACAAATGTAAATTTAAAAAGTAAACAGGACCCCAACCCATCAAGATATATTTTGTATAAAGATTCAAACACTTTTAATGGTTTTCATCAAAACTTGAAAAAAAATTATAGTCATTACATTGATTATTTCTCTATAGTATAAATTGTGTTCAACAACTTGCAAACCAAAGGGGGGGGGGGGTCTGATTAACTTGTGTCTGTGGCAAAAATAGATACTGCATCATCAAACATCTCGATCTTTACAAAGAAAAATCACGAAAATGTCGGTATTAACAAGATAGAGTACTAGGCTTAAGTATTATATTTTGATTCTCCATTTGCTTTCTTCAAGTTCGGTAAGTACGACAACACCCCCCCCCTTTTTGTGCTTCAGGAGATTGTCATTATTAATTTAAAACTAAGATTTACCTCTCAGCATCATTTGTCTTCAACTGACGATGGGTACATTTTCCTTTTTTTGTGAAATTGTGCTACATAAGTATCATATTGATGGTAAACATGTGCGTGTATCATTCTCGTATAATTTGTCAACAAACAAGCTTTTTGGCGATGAAGATTTCCAAATATGGGCATTGAAGGGGTGGAGCTTAGCAAGACTGACAAGTCTAAAAATCATATATTACAATCGAGGTATTCAAAATGACGATATATTAACAATCTGTATAGTCAATAGATATATTTGTTAATCTTACTGTCACAAAACGAACAAGGAATAAGTGCATTAGATCTGCAGAAACAATTTTTTTCTTCGGACAGTTCACCCATGAAGAGTACGTTTCCATGGATGCAACGTCATGACATAAACTATTACAAAGGAGAGCAACTCGTATGAAACAAACCGACGTGAAACAGCCTTAACACACCCGCGTACAACTCCGATGTTGTGTTATATGATGAATGTAGCATTGATGATATACATGTACATGGGCCGTCGTAGTGGTGATAATATTGTAGCTTGATTTACAACTACCTCTGCAATCAGTGTTTATCACCACTAAAGTTTTGAGTACGAATCCCGCTCAGACGAGGTGTATTCGATTTATCGCTTTGTTATAAAGTTTGTCAGTGACTTGCGTCAGGTCGGTGGTTTTCTCCGCTCTTTTACTGACCACACGATACAACAGAAAAAAATGTTGAAAGTGACATCAAACACCATATCCTTACCCTAACCATTATATCATACATGTTGCATTGATGATACACATGTACATGTTGATTTTGCCACACACCTTGCATTATTGAATATTCAAGTATCAACGCATTTCCATTTTGTTTATAATTATTTATATGTAGCCTTTGAGTGTTTTGCCTGCATCCTAGTTGAGGTAAAAATCATTTAAATAGACACATGTTTGATAAGTTTTATATAATAACGGTATGCGATATCATGTATTGTACACGGAGGTCGGTATGTAGGATTAATCGGCTGCGTACTATAAATTATAAGAGCAATTATAAAATGCTTTCAAAATAGTTTGTCAGTGACTTGCGACAGGTCGGTGGTTTTCTGAGAGTACTCCGGTTGCCCCCACCAATATAATTGACCGCCACGATAGGACTGAAATATAAACACCATAGCCTCTAACCAAATCAGAGCAAAATAAACAATCGTCGTAAAGAACATTTATTGTAAGATAAAACAATGGTTTGTCTGCAAATTTACTGCATGATCAGTGTATCAGTATTAGTATTATTTATATTGGTTCAAGAATGGACAGTATTCATTAATTAAATTATATATGTGGTACATGCATGTTGCATGCGTGATAAAGCACATGTATCCTTCTGATTGGTCGCTTGATTAATGCTAAGAGGGGTTATTGGGCTACAGCAAGAACTAACCCACGCTATCAGTCGGCCATTTAATTCCTGACCAGAAAGTTCATGTACACATTTTTGCTAGACTTTTATTGCTTATCCGGGAAAACCCTCCCGCATACCACCCTTCAAATGAATGTTTATCTTTTCAATTGATTGGCTATTCTGTATTATGTAATGGCAAACAAGTTTGGTTGTCTATTTTATAATTGTTTAACCCTATATACATGTACTTACAATTTATTTCATTTATGTATGTTTTCATATGGTATTTTTTGTTTCTAACTTCTTACATGTATGTTGGGCACTTTTATCTCCCACCTTTGCATCTTGTATTGTCATTTATTCAAATGGTTATGCATTATTATGTCATATTCGTACATGTTATTGTATTATCTTAGGGTTAGAATAAATGACCTTTCACTCAAACTTGAGTCTTTTTTGTAATGCAAATCAAACTTCGTATCCTTGACGTCTGTCGTTAGTGTTCAACTTGCTAAGAAATATTGGCTGACAAAAAACTATGTTTAGATTAATAAACAAAATTACACATTATTGATTATACAAACAAGCGATAATTATAATCGAATATCAAATACACATGGAACAGGGGTTATATTATTGTTCCAATAATTTGTTTTAATACAGAGAATAATAACAACAAAACGGTATACATATTACTGGCATTTTATACGATCACACATGGAGCTGGACGTCATTAGATACACGAGATATAATATACAATTATAAGACGCATCGCTCAAAGGCTAAACTTATATAATACATTTCTCTGACGTCACACTATTGTTCGAACAGTAGATTATTTTTGAAGAATTTACAGTTCATTCTTTTGTTTTTGAATAGAGGAACTTTAACTTTTTACTGTTTTAGACTTAAAAACGTGATAGACATATTTTGGAACTTTTGGGTATCGAATAACTGCTGGACTTTTAACTTTCATCACTTCCATCTAATCACTCGGCTACGTTGACCACACTATTATGGGCTATAATTAGTATGTGAACTTTTAAAGTGTATTTTCGCAATACAAAAACAATTAACGAACCTACCGCAAGTAATAACAAATCAGACAGACCACAGGTGAACATTTGGGACAATTGAAAGACCTTGAAATATCTAAATATAAACGATGTTTTTCACTTTAAAGACCTTGAAATATATCTAAATATAAACGAGAATCGAAAGCACGAATGCTGATATAATGTTGTTGTTTTAGTTTTGTTAATTATTGTCTTATTAGGCTTTTTAAACATTAAAAGTGTAAAAATATAAAATAAAAACACTTTTGCAGATGGAAATGTATTATGTAAGAGAATGCACCCCAACTCGTAGATTCTTAACAATAATCAACTCGACATTTACGAGTCTCGTTGATTATTTTTAAGAATCTACAGTTTGATTGTATTCCCCATTAAACAGAAAAACAAACATACAAAGACACGATTAAGTATTTATTGTTTCTAGTGGGCCAGCCCAGTCAGCGTAATTTTTTTTATTAAATAGAATAGAAACATATTTTATAGTTATTGTACAAATTGTAAAATCCTTACCCGCCCCACGCCTGTTGTATATTTTATGATTACATGTCAAGGTCATCATCATTTTTGGAAAACTACGAGCTAATTTTAGAACAGTTAATTTCTCATTAAACGAAACGAACTTGTAATACACCAGTTTCAATATGATGCAATATGTATTAAACAAAATAAGTTATTAATATTTTTATTAATCATACTGTTATTTATTTTTGTGTTGTGTATGTCGGTGAAAAGTTCAAAAGAGCTTGTGTTGTATTGTTAGTTTAGCATGCTATCCTATCTTATGCTTATCTTATCTTATATGCATTTATACAATAAGTCATTATTCAGTAAACGTTTCAGTTAGACTCCAAATATATTGTAGATAGAGTGAGTGAGTGAGTGATTATTGTCTAACGGCAATTCTGCAATTTCTGAGCTATATCATGGCTAGAACAACTTAATTTTCAATGAGATGATGACGTACGCTTTGTTCTAAACCAACACGCTGAGTTGGATTTTAATAGTGCTAGTTCACTGAAGCAACAGTCCGCAGGTAGACATGTCGCTCCACTCGGACACATTATCATGATTCCGAGCCAACCTGTCTTTGCTCTTTCTCCTTAATGCTGCGCGCATAGCGGAGAGGCAACAGATACCAATTTTATAGTCTTTGGTTTGACCCGACCGGGGCTTGAACCCGCGATCTACCAAACTCCAGGCGAGCACGCTAACCATTACACCACCTATGCGGTAATTGAAGATATACTCTTAGATAATACACTTTTAATTTGTAATATCACCTAAATTCATCAGTTTCACTAGGAGGGGAGGTGTGGACCCATTAAGCTGGCTTACCTATTTTACCTAAGTGTATGCACCAAGCTAGGAAATTGAGCGGTTATGTATCTGTGTGCATGTATATACATTTATATGCTACAATATTATACATATTTTGCTTTGTTATAGTATATGCTTCACTTTAGACAGAGTATAATTAGCAATGATATACATGTAGCATCTGTGGAGTATTGATTGTACATTTTTAAACATTACATTCTAAACCAAATGGTCGTGAAATGATAGTGTCCCTCTCCCATGTTTGCTACCAACGGGAAATCACAAGAATTCCTTAATATATCGCATTTCATCTACCTATTAGGACTTATATGATTGTCTCCCCTGAGTCACGAATATGTTATCGTGTGTGTCATGTTTTATACGATTTTTGTCTGTATTCTGAAAGTGTTATCTTACCTTATGTATATAGACAATACTTTCCAACTGTCTTTAACCACATCGGTGGCGTAATGCATAGCGTGTTCGCCTCGTGTTCGGGTCAAACCAAAGATGATAAAATTGGTAGTTGTTGCTTCTCCGCTAAGCATACAGCAGTAAGGAGAGGGGAAAGCCTGGATGGCTCGGAATCAGAATAATGTATTCCGAGTGGAGCGACAGGTTAATCTGAGGACTGTTGTGTCAGCGTGTTGTTCTAGATCTAAGCGGACCTCATCATCATCTCATTGAAAATTAACTTGCTCTCGCCATGATATAGCTGAATAAATTATTAATTGGCGTATAATAACAATCACTCACTCCAACTGTCTTGTAAAATTCACAATTGACAAAACTGAAATATTTTTGAAAGTGGCTTTAAACACCATAACCCAACTCCCCTATATTAACATATTAAACTCTGCCTACGTCAGTCGAATCGAAATTGAGATCCCTGTGGGCACTTGCTCATCGCTGGATAAAATTACCGAACACAGAGCAATCTTCCAAAGGGATATGACCAGAAAACTTCTGTAAATAGTGCCGCACAACGACTCACTCATGCTTGTCAAACATTACGTTTTCGTTACAAACAGCCATTAACCATATTAATTTGATTTTGATTTTAAATTATTGTGAATGTTTTACGTTGTATTGAATAATGCATTAAATTTGATACGTTATAATATAATGTGATCAACTATTAACGTTTTCTTATTAGAAAAGGTTGATGGTGATGTATATTACAGTCAAAGCTTTATTAAGAGGTCACCTTTGAAAAACATATACAATGTTTTTTTAAGACAGGTGATCCCTTAAAAGATGTTCATTTCATATAACATTTTATATGTTAGGACACGAAAAATGTGACCTTTACATACAAGTGGCTGCTTAATAGAGGTGACGGTATGGACAAGTTTGACTGTATTATGTTGTATTATTAATTTGCGGGGTGTATTTTATTTTTGGTTTGCCTTTTGATGGTTTAAAGTCAATATAAACATTTTTTTTATTTGTATACCGTGCTTTTCTCTGTTTTCTTTTTCACTTTCTGACAGAAAATTCAATAGTGTAACCATACATTGATCGTGGAGCTAACATGTATGGTAAACAATTGCCACCTTCCATTGGATCCATTCATTATTTTCGTGTCAATGTGTTGTATGATATTATAGTATTACAACTTTATAATTACCCTAATTTGTGGACAATATTTTTTTCCAGTTAGTAATCATTGGTCATTTATTGAACAATGAATCGTGTTATTTTATACAACACAATTATCATGATACATAAAATGACAACAACACTAACACCTCTACATATAATTCATAGTACCAACTTACTTGATGCTCACGGGGAACATGACATGACAATGGTGTGTTGATCAATATGGCGGTATTAGTCTTCCGACCGAATAAAGAAATAACATATCTGACAAACCAATCGTCCTCTGTTCTATATAACTCGGGTTCAGTTCGGAATTTTACAGAATAGCAAACATTCCGCAAAACTTACACTTGTGAATGCATTATTTCTTCAATAAGCCATGCATGTTTGTCAACAGTCGACCTTGCTATGTCGTATAATTCATTCCCATCCTTAATATCAACCTGTGTCCAGTTGATATGTGTTTTATGATGCATAGCATTTGTGAATCCATGTAAAACCATAAACGCTGTTACGATCTTAAAATTATGAAGGTATTCCTGTTGTGTTTTGGTGGTTAGCTTTTACTATTTTTATCCACTTGTAATTAGTTCATTTCCGTTTTGAATAAGTCTTTTGAAGCTTAGAGGACTTAAGTATTGATTTTTCTCATACTCCGTTCGAAATCGTAGTAAACATTCATACAATAGATCAAAAAGGCTAGTTGTACTTTTATTGGGTTCATAACTCCTAAAAGTACATATCATGTTGTACGGACTTCTTGGGTGGATTAGGGGTATTTAAGTTGTCGTTTTTGACGCACATTACACAATTATAGATTGTATAGATAATTTGAAATATTAATGTGTAGTTATTATACATTATAGTTATGATGATGCATTATGTGAATTTGTTTAGTTAATATGTATTTATGCTAGTCATTTTAAGATATTTAGTAGTCCTTATTTTGTTCAAGGTCCGGTATTATAGTTTGATGTTTGACGTGTGATGTGTGCATGGTACTGGTGGAGTCATTGATGTAGCCGACCGGCTGCCTGTTGTCCGACGTGGATGGAATTGTGGATTTGATATTAACTGTTTCTTTTTCAAATTCTTTTTTTGTTAATTTGTTTGTGTTTATATGTTAATAATCTTTTGTATTTATGTTTAAAATTAAATGTTTAAAATTAAAAAAAAAATAATTTAATTTCACTATTATATCAACCAGCAAGGATGTCCGTTTGACTCTATCACACTTGGCGATCCTGTCGTCACAAACGCATTATGCTTGCGAAATAAGGACACAATAACTTCAAGCTTTTTGGGACACAGTATGTCATCAACATCCATGAATGAGATTATTGAGGCTTCTGCAAAGATTAAGGCATTCTTGCGTGACCCGCTTTGGTATTGCAATTTTGATATGCAAAACATACGTAATACTGACGCCAAAAAAAATAATCGTAACCGGTGGTTTAATATAGCACATTTCGTTTGACTTGTGTTTGAAATCACTATTATCATTTCCAGAGAGAGGAATGTTTGCATGTTGATTGATTGGAATAGTCTAGGTAACGACACGTCCATATCTGACGGTATTGCTGGTATACCAAATGATACAGACATATTATGTAACAAGGAGCGAGTTCATGTTGTATATGCATTAAAATTTGAATATTGTTTACGTTTGTTTTGATATTTTCTAAATAAAATTCCAAATTGACACGAGTTGAAAGCATTTGATAGTGCGCTAATTTCATATTCAAATCGTCTAAGCTCTGATACATACATTTTCAATCTATTTTCATAATTTGTCCATAGTAACAGTGACGTTACCGCCATTTTATTTTCAAAATGAATATCTATAATTTTTTGGCCTATATTCTTTTCCAATAGAGGTGGAGATACCAAGGTTCCATCCACTGACGTTTTAAATGTCAAAATATCTACGTGTTTATGGCTGAGTGTTGTCATAGCACCCTTTATGCTATGCTGTTCTTCATACATAAATTCGAATCAATTTAAACCAGAGACACACCATGTGTGCTCGTGAATGATATTATAAGAAAGCATAGTGAATCGTGCATGTGGTACATCCATATTACATACAAAGTAATGAATGACACATCCATATGTTTTTACAATATCATGTTCTATGGTTATATCCAAACTATATCCAAGCGTATATTGTATATACTTGTCTCTGTGTATCTTATCTGCTCATACGTACCGGGACTGGCTTACCAACAAATTGTTTATCTACACACATTCCCATCTGAACTGTGCCTTGCTTAATAATATTGTAAAACATGGCGTTGAACACAGACTGTTCTGTTCTTCTAATGACGATGTTTTGATCGTCGATACGTTATTGTCCAGTGCCTTCGTGTCCATCATTAATGCTTAATTAATGCGTAATACGATGGATATTGAGGTATCTTCTTAATACTTTGTGATTGTCTGTGCTCATTATTTCTCGAATCAGATGACAGCCACCGTATATTTGTTACTGCCACCATAATATATACACCTCGCCAAAAGTAACGGAACATCTATATCATTTTGCTAATATGTTTTGTCTTAAGATTAAATTTGTTGTTTTTTTTTGTTACCATACTATTCTTTCATCTATTCTTAATCGACAGGTAAATTTTCACCTAGCGATTTAATTTTCTTTATGTATGAAAAACCGGTTTTACTATGCAACCCATCAGATTTCGTCTTGCAAGTTTCGTGCAAATAAACGTAACGTATTTCTCGTGCTGTTGTTGTCGGTGTATGCCATTCATATTCACATTTTGATGATGCCCATACGTAAGTTAACACTTGAACAGAAATGGCAAGTCATTGGCATGCGAAATACTGGATTGAGTCTGCGCAGAATTGCCGATCAGTTTGGGGTGTCACACAGTGTTATATCCAGGCTTTTGAAGCGCCATAGAGAAGCAAGGACCGTTAAAGAACGTGATCGTTCTGGAAGACCACGTAAAAAATCACAGAGAGATGACAGAACACTATCGCAATCAGCTCAACGTCGTCCATTTTCGACTGCACGTCAATTACTCGACAACTGTGCGATTCATGGCCGTGCGATTGTACGAACTGTTAGCCGCAGGCTCAATTGCGAACGTTTAAAAGCCCGAAGACCAATTAAAAGACATTTGGTGACTCGAAGACATCATCATGCTCGACACCAGTGGGCACCTGACCATCGTAATTGGAATTTGAGGTAATGGCGTAGAGTTCATGGGTCAGACGAGAGTAGTTTCCTTCTACACCATATTGATGGTCGCATGCGGGTGTAGCGACCCCAGAATACAGAATATAGGGAACAACGCATTTTAGGGACAACAGATTTTGGTAGCGGAGGTGTCACTGTGTGGGGATGTTTTTCTTTGGACTGCAAAATGGACCTCTACGTTCTGAACGGTACCAGGACAGGTGAAGAATATCGCGACAACATCATCCGGGATATCGTTGTGCCTCATTTTGACAATCATCGTTTTGCAACAAGACCACTATTCATGGACGATAATACTAGACAACATAGGGCACGGATCGTTAGTGATTATTTGCGTCTGGAGTCAATTGACAGTATTCCATGACTAGCAATGTCACCGGATATGAACCCTATTGAACATTTATGGGATGATATTGGACGAAAATAAATGATCGGGTTCCAGCATGTCAGAATTTACATGAGGTGCGTGATGCTTTGGTCCAGGAATGGCAAAGTATACCTTTGAGAACTTTACGACACCTTGTTCAAAGCATGAGACGACGCGTTGACGAATTTTTCCGGAAGCGTGGAGGTTGCACGCATTACTGACAACACTTGTATTGAAATGTAGCTTTAAATTGTCAATTTCGAATTCTGAACATGATTTGTTGTAAACATTCAAACAATTTTGTTACAAATATCAGATTTAGGTGAAACCTTTTTTGAGTTTTTTGTACTGCCATTTTACACCCATTTTCCCTCTGAGTATTACTCTTCTAAACAAGCTTTAAAATGTCCAAATTTATAATTTGTACTTAGAATGCATTTACTTGTTTAATAAAATCATAACCTCAGTCCAGTTAATAGATGTTTTGGTTATTGTTTTATTCCTTGAAAACATATTATTTAAAAATAATCGGGTGTTGCTTAACTTTTGGCGAGGTGTATTATAAGCATGCTACAGCTATAATAAATTTGCTGGATATTTTGATCATGTCTTCTAGAGACATTAGCATGCAGTAGTGTGGGTTTATGGTGATTAACGTCACTTTCAATAATATTTCAGTTATATCGTGGCGCCATTAGCATGCATTACATTGTCAAAATACAACCTATATGTATTTAGAAAGATACTGAAGATGCCGTTACCGTGGTCGAGTTATATACTGCATTAGGAAGTGTATCCTTTCAATGAATATTTAAATGGCTTCCTCAGGAGATAATATAAAATGCATATCTACATATTCACACTTACCAAACATCACAGAAGCAATATATTTAAATCCAACGTGTTAAAACAATACCCTTGATTTTGCAGCGGCGGATACATTGATATACTCAGGGTATATAAAAATACACAGATAAGAAGTCTAACCCCACCACTTTTAATTGGTGTGTCTGTACCATACCATGAATGTGAGCGGTCATGTACATTTGTATAAGTGTGCAAGGGGTATCGAATTTGCTTCTTTCTACAATTGTTCTATTAGAATTGGGGTTGTGTAGTATTTTTCGTTTTTCATTTTATAACATACAAATGACGATTCATCAATTATAACTGATTGAATATCCCCGGCATGATTTCTGTTGTGGTGCTTAACGCCACTTTCAACAATATTCCAGCTATATCATGGCTTGGTCAGTTTTATTGGTGGAGGAAACTGGAGGACCCGGAGAATATCCCTATCTTGTCGCACGTCACTGACAAAATTGATCACATAATGTTGTACAGCTCGCCCTGGTCGGGATTCGAACATACAACATCAGTGGTGATAGACTCTGGTTGCATAGATAGTTGTAAATCCAACTACCATGCGATTACGTCCAGGACGGTCCCAGTGCATGTTTAATACTGAATATCATTATTTAATATATGTTCCATTTTAATTGGAAGCATCCCAATTAGTTCAGAATACAATGAAAACTAAAGCATACCACACTGTCAAAACAGTTAAAAGTACAATAAAAAATAATATATGGATATCCCTAACACACAATACATGTTCGCTCACTTTCCTGGCTTAGCACAGAAACTTGAATAAAAAGTGGCGGGGTTAAGCTAGTTTTATAACATTGATGCAAGACTAACACACTGAGTTGGATTTTAATAATGCTAGCTCATTGAAATAATATTATGCGGTTATGCATGTTGCTACAGCTAGGAACATAATTCTGTTTTCGAACCTACCAGTCTCTGTTCTTAATCCTTGGTCACGGGGAAGAACCTTAGCTTTACAAATAAGTACATTATTTAGAAACTGACAACTAGGCAGATGATACCTTCGGACATTAATAGTTCACCAGCAGAGGTATCGACACAGTGGTAGTAATACAAACGTATTTCTAATTATTTTATCAATGCTACATTTTAAAATTACATGTGGTTAAATATAATTCTCAAATACAAGATATCAAATAAGATGAATTTGTCACTTTGTTGCATATCGCATGTCTAAGCTTACATGTGCAAGCCCTTGGACATAGTGAGTTGTCCTAGTTATTCCTACATCACGTTACGATTTCCGTTCGGTTCGTCTTGACCTCCAGTTGTTTGTAGGAGGGTACATTAGTTGTGTTTGTTTTCGTATAGTGGGGTCCATGACATATCACGTTGTGCTTTGTTTTTTTCGTCTTGTGTACCTGATGATGCCAGTTTCTGTGGATTGTCCATTATTGATTGCCCCTTCGGTATTCTCTAACGTTTATCTATAATGTCAGTAGAGTGTGGTATACAAATGACTTTTTATTGGGTTTTCCGTAATGCTTTAGCATGCTATGTGTCTAGTACTGACGTTCGTGCTGGTCTTCAAATCGACACTAGTGATCCATTATATGGGAGTAATCAATGCAAGCAGTTTGAAAAATCACGCTTCTTTGAGATTCGTGTCGCATTGTTCATATTTTAGGGTCCACATTGAGCCGATAAAATATTGTTCTTCTATCAAAGGTGGTTCGGTTTCCATATACAGTGAAACCTGTCTAAACCGAATCTCCCTGAGACTAACTTCTGTGTTCGGAATAGACAGGTGTTCAGTTTATACAGGTTAAATTTAGAAAGATGACCTGCATTAGAATTGTATTTAAAGCTCGGTTTACACATAATTTCGGATTATTAAGCGTTCGACTTAGACAGGCTTCACTGTACATGCTATTCAAGATGGCGAGAAACGTGTTCAGTACTACTTTGAAGAGCGATACATGGAATTTAATTAACAATACACCAGATCATGGAATGCGTTGCCTTACCGCAATTAACACAATCCAGTTACCAAATCAAACTATATTCGATTTACTTAACAAACAAACAAAGCCACGGATTATAAAACACCGATTAGGATTATGGTTTGTAATCCCACTAGCAACAATATTTAAGCTATATCGTGGCTGTCAGTTTTATTAGTACCGGAAACTGGAGTAACCGGAGAAAACCACGGGCCTGTCGCAAATCACTGACAAGCTTTACCATATAATGTTTTATCGAGTACACCTTGGGAGGGCAGGATTCCAACTCACAACATTATTGGTGATTGTATAGGTAGGATTAAACCCAACTAACTTATGATCACGACTATAAGAACGCGTTCGTTCAGATGTTCTCTATAGCATTATATAGCATTGTACCACGTTTTCATATACGATGCCACATTCTAATGCATAACGCATAGCGTATATTCAGCGTTGTCTCAGAACCAAGACTAACATACTTTTAGGATTAATTGGATTTGTTTGGATTGATGGTATTTAACGCCACTTTCAACAATAAAGATTAATTTGAAGATTTTAGATTTAAAAGGTAATATACACAAAGAAAAAAGTTAAGATGTTTCTTTGAAATGACAAATGATACGACAAGTATCACAAGATTACTGACCAGATAATATCAAGAACGCAATGGTGACCTGATAGGACATTACATTGGCTGTAAGAAATCACAAAAAAATCAAGAAAAATGTTAATTTAATGAATATTTAATCACAATATTACAAGTCCACTTATTAATCGCTTGACGACATCTATTGTTCAAAGTTCAGTACCGGTTGTAACCCCCACGTGCTTGGATGACGGCCTCAACCCTGCGTATCATCCCTCCATTTAGACGTCGGATGTCCTGTTGTCATAGCAGTTGCCATTCCCGATGCAATGCTGCTTCCAACTGACGAATGTTTTGCACAGGAGATTCCCGAGCCTGTGTACGACGGCCTAACATGTCCCAAATATGCTCTATGGGATTGAAATCCGGGTTCATTGCTGGCCAAAGAACAGAAGTCACGGCTTCGCTTTGGAGGTAGGCGGTTACTGCTCTTGAACGATGAGGCCTGGCGTTGTCATCCATATACACAGGCATTGTAGCTAATGGGTGGTTGTCGAAATGGGGGACAACAACTGGTTGCAAGACGTCTCTGGTATTCTGATCACCAGTTAGGTTGCCTTGTAATGTCACTAAATCCAGCGTGCAGTCTTGAGAAATACACCCCAAACCATTACTGACCCTCCACCGTAAGGGACAGTATGCTGGATGTTCCTTAGGGTATAGGCTGTATTTTTGTGTCCCCAAACCCTCATCCGGCCGTCGGTTACATGAAGCAGAAACCGGCTCTCTTCTGACCAATGGATTTTGCACCATGTCCTTAAATTCCAACCACGTCGTGCTAAGCACCATGCCAAACGTATTCGTCGATGTCAGTCTGCCAACAGCAGAAGTTTAAAGACTCTCTTTGGCTTAAGTATCACTGATTTCAGACGATTTCTAACTGTTCTTGTTTACAGACGTCTATTGCGCAGCCAGTGTTGTTTGAGTACGGGACTGGTTGCGAATGGCATCCGTCTAACCAAACGCTGTAATGACCTGTCGTCATGATCATATGTTACCCGTGGTCTGCCGGATCTTGGCAAGATTTTCACATTGTTGGTGTGTGTGTATTTTGTCACCAGTCGGCTAACTACAGTATAGTAGTAGGCCATCTGACGTACAATAGCTTTGAAGGACACCCCTCTTGTATGCATGCCGATTATTTGCCATTTTTGTGCTTCTGATATTTACCTTCGTACAATACTTACTGAGAATTAATATTTGTTTTTAAACATCGGACTAAAATACCCAAATTCGAAGAGTGAACATACTGAATTTTGAGTAATGCGTGAGAGGCATGGTTCACTTGCATGACTAGTCAATATTAAACACACCTCTGTGAGCATATATTTTTAATGGAAGATTGTTCTTGTTATAATCAACATAAATATTAGAATCTAAGCTTAGTGTAACTTATTATGTTTTAATATATCAGGAGGTGCTTAACTTTTTTCTTTGTGTATATATTATATTGATTTTAGTTTAATAATATTTTATTGTACATAAACAATAGGATTGGACAGCAAGTTATACCACCTTATATGAAGTCCTCTCCTTACAAAATATACACATGAATTAATGACAGCAAAACAAAACACAAACAATAGACATTTAAAATTTTGACACTGATAAGAAGAAAGAAAGAAGTACAAGTGGAAAAGTGAAGAAAAGAAAACAAAGAAAACAAATTGCTGACCTAGCCCTAAAATCTGTTTGATTGATTTATAAAAGTTCGAACTTTTCCAAATATTTTGGAGTTGACGTCATAACTATACTTATCGTTCCCAAAGAGCAAAGTTTCAATATTGATACTAATATCGTCGCAATTACTAAGAAGTGTTCTTCTTTCGTTCAGGTATAAAGGACATTCTAGAAAATAATGTATGGCATCTTCATATTGATGTAACAAAGAAGAAAATTAATTCATTAATTAATTAATTCTGATTTGTGTTTTGATATTGCTGACCTTTTAGCTTCTATGGTGCTATGTGATAGTGTTTGCCAGTGACTTGCGGCTGTTTGGTGGTTTTCAATGAATACTCCATTTTCCTCCAGTATTAAAACTGATCACGAAATAGGTGTAATAATGTTGCAAATGACGTTAAAACAATAACACTAATCCTATCCCCTCTATGGGGCTTTGGTTTTTTTTCACGGATATTTTTTCAGCTTTTCTTTTGACAATAGGGAGATTTGCAGATTACTTGTTTTTTAATCAATATTATAATCGGGTTATTTCTTGTTGACCTTCTTTACATTTCAAATAGGTTTTACCTTTTTCTTAGTTCCATGATCTGATGTCCGCTTCGAGTCACGATTACAAACGATGTTTGGTTAATCTTTACACTATTTCCTTTTTAGCGGGTACATGTTTTATTTACGAATAATAGAGTCAAATATATCAAAATATATTTGTTTGTTTGCTTGATGGCGGTTAACGCCACTTATCACTGTTGATCACAAGATTTTTCGTAATCGCCTCAACAGAGAACACGTGATCAATTGTCAAAATGACATATCAAATTCATAGCCACAGAAAACACATGATCAATTGTTAACATGGCCTCTCATATTCATTGTCACAGAGAACACATAATCAATTGTTAACATGACATCTCAAATTCATTTCTTCTGAGAACACATGATCAATTGTTAACATGACATCTCAAATTCATAGCCACAGTGAACACATGATCAATTGTTAATATGACATATCAAATTCATTTCTTCAGAGAATACATGTTCAGTTGTTTATGTGATATGTCAAATTAATTTCCACTGAAAATGCACACTCATTGTATTTGTGATATGTCAAATTAATTTCCACAGAAAATGCACAATCAATTGTTTATTTGATATGTCAAATTAAATGTCCACAGAAAATGCACAATGAACTGTTCATGTGATATGTCAAATTAATTTCCACAGAAAATTCACAATCAATTGTTTTTTTGATATGTCAAATTACTTTCCACAGAAAATGCACAATCGATTGTTTTGGTGATATGTCAGATTAATTTCCAAAGAAATTGCACAATCAACTGTTTATGTGATATGTCAAATTAATTTCCACAGAAAATGCACAATCAATTGTTTATATGACATGCTACATTTATATATCCGAAGAACACATGTTTAATTGTTTATATCGATGAGGAACAGACAACACAATGGCCAAAAGAAAAAGTACAAACAATGTTCTACAAAACATACACAAAACAAAATATCAAGAGTGTGCTCCCTTAAAACAACGTTATTATATGACATCATCGCTTGAAGATATATAATACAGAAAAAAACAACCACTCATAATATCCATATGCAAAGCTGTGGAACGATTATTTGCTGTTCAGGGAGTGTAAGCAGAGTGCGAAGATATCAAAGGGGCAATCATAATTCGCATATCGAAGAAGAACAGAAAACACATTGACCAAAAGAAAAAGTAGAAAAGGACAAACAACGATCTACAAAACATACATATAAAACTAAAGATCGAGTAACACGAACCCCGCTAAAAACGGGAGTGAACTCAGGTGCTCTGCAAGGGTAAGCAGTTCCTGCTCCACTAGTGATACCTGTCGTGCTAATCTAGTTATAAACCCGGTGATAAGTCATGAATGAGGAAAGGACCGGGAAATCTTCACAAGTGGAACATGTCCGTGGTCATTTGTGGCACATGTATTCCATAACGGCAAACCAAGTCATGGTGGCGACCGTAAAACTGTCGAAGTGATGACTTCAACTTAACAATGAGGAACCCTTGGTTTAGTAGTTTCCTTGTTAGCAGCAACCCTCCATCAAGGAAATCCTGATAAGAATCGCAAGCTCTGGAATTTCGTATCATATAAGGAATATATACTCCATATGCAGGTGCTGCTGGATTGTTGCTACATCTAAATGGAAAGTTCACAATGGGAAAATTGAAATCATCTATTTTGTCGAGCAGTTTCGTTCTTAACCGCCTCTCACTGTCAATGTCGAGGTATAGGTAAATGTATGAAGTAAACCTATCTGTAAATGTTATATCCTTATATGAAATGTATGTTATATTATTACGGCTGTTTATATTGTAGCAGTGTTTTAAACTCTTTTTTTTTTTACAAATTGTAGTGGTGGTTATGGTGTTTAATGCAACTTTTGTTATTTCGTGGCGGTCAGTTTTATTGGTGGAGAATATCAGAGTAACCGCAAAAAACAAGCGACCTGTTGTATCGAGTACCCATCGCCATGAACGGGATTTAAGCTCACAACTTTAGTGGTGATAGCCACTGATTGCATAGGTAGATGTAAATCATACTATCAGACGATCACGACAACGAAATTATTTTATATTTTCCTTCACTGCTAATACATTCATCATAATAACATTACTTTGTATTTTTGTATTTTTCAGGTATGTCTATTTTTATGTCTGCTATTTGTTGTTCATCCTCACGTTATGGATATGTTAAGAAAACCCTTTGCAAAAAATTCCAATCAGCAAGTTTTGAAATCGCAAAAACAATACGTTAAAATACCACTATATTCGATTGATCGAACAATGGATCTTAATACTAACAAAAATAATTCTAATAATATTGAAAATGAAAAGAAACCAACATATATCTATATTGATCTTGGGGCTCGAAATGGTGACACAATCGATTGGCACTCGAAAGCATACCTTAAGCGTGCTTTGTCCATTATATGGGCATTCGAAGCAAATCCTCTCAACTATGAGCTTATGGATACGCATTGGACAAAACATAGAGATCTTGATATCCGAGTTATCAAGAAAGCTGCTTGGATTAACAATAAAGGTGTGGAATTCACGTTAGATAATCACCTTGGTTTGTTAACGGGAGGTAGTATGTTCAATAACAATCAACCTTATCATAAAATGCGACGAAAGTGAAAATATAATCAATATATTTTTTCTTCCTGGTTGAAGAACAACACAGCTGCAACGGATGACATTAGAGTAATGATCGACATAGAAGGGGCGGAATATGACATTCTAGATAAAATGTTTGTCGATGGAACTATTAATAGAGTACAAATACTAATAAATGAGTGGCACGATCGATTTATGCCAGAAAAAAAAACATTCACATTTAGCACAAACAATTAAGAAATTAAATATTCGTATTATTGAGTGGCATTGATAAACTGTCATAGTTATTAATAGATATAGGTTAGATAAAATGATTTAATAATATTGTCATTATAACATGCATGCGTGAGTTACTCATGTTTGTGTAAAAGCTTGTGTACCATTTATTTAATTTTCATAAGGTGTTTGTTTTTTTTTACCCGTTCCATAAATTGCTTCTCCCGAAGAAACAATAATATTATGTCCTTTTTGTACCTATACCGAGTGCCTGTTGAGCTTTGTAATACATAGAATGCTTGTTGAATTGTTGTACGTACGTAGAGTGTCTGTAGACTTTGAGTACATGGTAAAGTGCTTGCTGAATTATTCTACGTCCACAGAGTGTTTGTTGTTGCTGTGTACGTGCACACAGTGTTAGTTGAATTTGTGTACGTACACAGAGTGTTTGTTGATGTTGTGTACGTGCACAGAGTGTTTGTTGTTGCTGTGTACGTACAAATAGTGTTTGTTGAATTTGTGTACGTTCACAAAGTGTTTGTTGATGCTGTGTACGTTCATATAGTGTTATTTGAATATGTGCACAGAGCATTTGTTGAATTTATGTACGTACACATAATGCTTGCTGGATTTGAGTACGTACACATATTGTTTGTTGAATTTGTGTATGTATGCAGAGTGTTTGTTGACATTGTGTACATACACGGAGTATTTGTTTATTTTGTGAACATGACAAAGAGTGTGTTTAATATGAGTACGTACGCATAATGTGTGTTAAATTTGTGTACATACACATAATGTTTGTTGAATGTGCGTCCGTACACATAGTGCTTGTTGGATTTCTGTTGTTGTTGAATTTGTGTATGTTCACATATTATTGGTTGAATTTGTGTACGTACACATATTGTTTGTTGAATTTGTGTATGTATGCAGAGTGTTTGTTGACGTTGTGTACATACACGGAGTATTTGTTTATTTTGTGAACATGACAAAGTGTGTGTTTAATTTGTGTACGTACACATAATGTGTGTTGAATTTGTGTACATACACAGAATGTTTGTTGAATGTGCGTCCGTACACATATTGTTTGTTGAATTTATGTTGTTGTTGAATTTGTGTATGTTCACATATTATTGGTTGAATTTGTGTACGTACACATAATGTTTATTGAATTTGTGTATATATGCAGAGTGTATGTTGACGTTCTGTACATACACGGAGTATTTGTTTATTTTGTGAACATGACAAAGAGTGTGTTTAATATGAGTACGTACGCATAATGTGTGTTAAATTTGTGTACATACACATAATGTTTGTTGAATGTGCGTCCGTACACATAGTGTTTGTTGGATTTCTGTTGTTGTTGAATTTGTGTATGTTCACATATTATTGGTTGAATTTGTGTACGTACACATAATGTTTATTGAATTTGTGTATATATGCAGAGTGTATGCTGACGTTCTGTACATACACGGAGTATTTGCTTATTTTGTGAACATGACAAAGTGTGTGTTTAATTTGTGTACGTACACAGACTGTGTGTTTCATTTGTGTACATACACATAATGTGTGTTGAATGTGCGTCCGTACACATATTGTTTGTTGAATTTATGTACCTGACAAAGTGTTATGATTATTGTACATACACATAATGTTTATCTATGTTTTGGTACACATACAGAGTGATTGTTGATTTGTGTTGATTGTTGTTAATAAATCAAAGCATAGTAAAATAGCAAGTAAATGTAAATGACGTTTCGCATTTTCCAGACTAATTATTTAATGTACTAATTAAATATCTACGTTTTTAATCATATCGGTCTCCTTTGCGTACTCTCTAGTCTTAGGAATAATGGACTCAATACGGACATAATTGATGGTTCATAATGTACTATCTAATATTGAGCCGGATGAAATTCTCCCTGTGACTGTGGGAGTATATTCTCTTTTAGGGTGTTTACATTTTATGTGGTTATGGGCGTGTTTGTATGATAACTATATTTTTACTTGAGAAAATTTTCGGATTTGATAGCTATACTGTGAATTTGTATATGACTATTACACAATTAGGCAATGATGCTTGTGTATATTAATTATTGGTTTTGTACATAAAGCGGGTAAGATTTTTTTGTATTTTCCATATTATTTGACATTCTCAATATTTCATTTTCCGATAAAATTATTTTCAAAATAGTTCCGCCTATTTTATAAGAAGAGTTTGAAGATACCAAGGGGTAATCATAATCCTTATATCGAAGAAGAACAGGCAACACAAAGGCCAAAAGAATAAAAAAAAGTACAAAGGGACAAACAACGATCTACAAAACATACCCTAAAACCCTAAAACTAAAGATCGAGTAGCACGAACACCACTAAAAACCGTTGTTCTAGAACTTGTCAAGTGTTCAACAGATCAGCAATAATATCCCATTGTGCCCCTATCAATAAATCAAAGAAATAAATAAAAACACATACATTTAAAAAAAGAAAATTCGAAATAAAGTATTTGAAATAAATATACCAGGTAAAAACACGTGGTTTACAATTTATCACTCAACCGTGACGATAGAAATTTACAGCAAATATTTTCTGTCTACGAGTTTCCTATTGTATGGCTATTTTTGATCCCAGAATAACCAAATTCCGTTGTAATGGTAAGTAGTCGTCATATTGTTCATTAATTTAAGCTAATGTAAACACAGTTAACTAAGTCATACATTATATAATTCGAAGTGAAAACGATTGAATCAAGCAATATAATAATTAGTTGATATAAACTATTGCTAACAATTATTTTGACATCATATTATAGTATCGTGTTACTCGATCTTTAGTTTTAAACAAACATTCAAACACAAGCTCTAATGAGCTTTTAAATCCGACATAAGAATATGCATATACAAACAATAAAACAAAAACAAAGACACAATATTTGTTAAAAAAAAAACCAAAAAAAACCCACGGTGATATTAAAAATTGTCTGTGAAATTATCTTCAAACTTTTCTTATTAAAAAAAAACCACACGCATGTTTACAATTACCTTAATGACCCTGTTATACATCAATCTCTACTCTCCATAGGTAGCAAATTATACTTTTCCAAACTGTCTCCACCTAATTCAATTTGGAACCATCAAATCAGCAACTGATTGTGACAAATGGTCAAATACAATACAAGTACCTGTTCTAATTTTTAATATGCATAAAATGTTTACTGCTGGATTTGACTGGTTGACCATTTTCGAATATCTGTGTCACAAATGACCACGGCTATATTTCAATTGTCGTAAACATTTCCCGGTCCTTTACTCATTCATGACGTATCACTTTGTTTGTGACTAGATTAACCTTAAAGGTGCCACTAGTGGAGCAGGAACTGCTAACCTTCCATAACACTTGAGTTCACCCTCGGTTTTTATTGAGGTTCGTGTTACTCGATTTTCAGTTTTATTTGTATGCTCTATATATCGTTGTTTGTCCTTTTTCTCTTGGCCGTTGTATTGTCGGTCCTTCGTCGATTTATAGATTTTGATTACCCCTGTGATATTTTCAAACTCTCCCTCACCTATCTATAATCAGTCAATGATTTTAAGGTATGGCCGAATGTGCCTGTCCTGAAGTAGGATCTGGACTTCCAACATTATATACAACTGTCTGTTTTGTGCTTTAGGACAAAAACAGCGATTTTAATAGAACAATAAATTGAAAAATAAAGAATACCGTGCTTGGCAGATATTTTTGTTGCTCAAAATTAGAGATTTTCCATGAACAATATAATATATTTTCTGAGAAAAACAGCAGATATTAACATTTCCTTGAATTAAACCATACCAAAGATTTTTTTTTTACAGGGAAAGCAACTAATTTCTAAGAACAAAATGAGAGGTTAATAGAGCTGTCAAATAAATACAAATGTAGATATGCAAATGCCCGTGAATTAGACCAAATATTTTCTTACAGAAAAATCAAATAATTTCTAGAAATAAACTGAGAGATTTGAAGAGCTGTCAAAGAATCAGAATGAAACGTATAATCTCTTGGCGATCACTGAGAAGGTATTTGAACAGAGATTTTTTCCTAGTATCAGATAGTTCGTGTCAATCTTTACCTTGCTGTGTATGTTTTGTAGATCGTTGTTTGTCCTTCTGTCCTATTTATTTTGGACATTGTGTTCTCTGTTCTTCTTCGATTTACGAATTATGATTACCCCTTTGGTATCTTCAAATACTTCTTTATGTTAAGTTGGAACTGATCGGATGCATGTTTCATCATTTGGCATGTAGGGCAGCAACAAATGTCCTCTATTTCTGTCTGTCTTTGGTCATCTTTTCGACACTCCCCAAGGTATTGTTCATGGTCTTCATCTCTCATTCTACAGTACGCCTCCGCATGTTTTTCGGCGTGTCACGCTTGCATTTTCCTTCTGGAGTCCAATAAAGTGTAGTCCTAGTGATGGAATTTCTATATTTTCTAATCACATGCCTAATTTCCTTCTTATTAATATTGTAGCCATATTCTCTAGTTTACAGGAGCAATGATGACTTAACCACATCTTCAGAACTTGATATGAGTTGTAATACTCTTCATTCTCACACAGATGACACAGATGTTACTAAGTCGGTGGATTAGTGTTTCAGTGGTAGGTTGATGATTATAATTAGATAGTGTTCCAGTGCTAAGATAACGATTATAATTAGATAGTGTTCCAGTTGTAAGAATACGATATTGATTATAAAGTGTGCCAGTGGTAAGATCACAATTATAATTAGATAATGTTCCAGTGGTAAGATAACGATTATAATTAGATAATGTTCCAGTGGTAAGATAACGATGTATGCTAGATATATTTACAGTTGTAAGATAACGATTTTCCATTTAAATCATTTTTATAAATTAAGATACTAGCATATATCTGTTTTATCTGCATCTTTTTTACTTCACTCTGAATCGCTACTCTGCGTATAAAACTCGCTACCCTTCACTCTACGACGTTCAGTTTCCCTGGTTGTGAAATATTGTTAAACTAAGACCGGCCCCGATAGTGCCAGGTTTTTACCTATAATGATGTCTTTAATTATATGTGTGATTTACAGGTGTAACTTTCAATCTATATGGATGAGATAATAAGACATTCTTAAACTGTTTATAAAAAATACACATTATCATTAACATTAACTCAAACACGCATGTGAGTATTCATTTTTTGAAACGGGAAAGAAAATTAGGTAGACAAAGAAACAGTTGATCATATGTAGCTGTTTAACATGTGATGATAGTGTTTGTTTGATGGTGTTTAGCGTCACTTTCAACAATATTTCAGTTGTATCGTGGCGGTCAGTTTTATTGGTGGAGGAAACCAGAGAAAACAACCTACCTGTCGCAAGTCACTGACAAACTTTATCACATAATGTTGTACACCACGCCCTGATCGAGATTCAGACTCACAACATCAGTGATGATAGGCAATGACTGCATAGGTAGGTGTATATTCAACTACCATACGATCACGGCCAAGACGGCTCAAATATGTGAAAATAATTATAGACATTTGGTAGTACCTTTACTAATGGGCAAAATGTGATTTCTGTACAAGCGTGAAATATTGCCTTCTATTACATAGTGCTATGCATGAAACGTTTAAATGTGTGTGCTATAGACCCCCCTCGACACACACACACACACACACATGCCAGCCATGGATCCACATGTATATATGACATTAACCTCCATTATGCCCCTCGTTACTTAATCATTTCTACACCACTGATTATCCCTTAATATTGCATATCTGTTCTTACATCGGGATCGTTATCGTTACAAAGGTAATATGTATGTTCTTTTCAATTGTATGATTTTCTTCCATGATAAGTTGTCCTCATTCAATGTCAACGGATTATTTTATAACGCCAATAAAACGTGGTGAAATTTAACAATTCAACATTGTGAAATTATCATCCGCCATTTTTGTGCTATATATGGTCGATATCCTTCCTCAGGAAAAAAGGTGGTCGAATATTTAAAAACAAAAAAACTCATAATAATGTGTATTTATCATGTAAAAGTTTTTTTAAGGTAAAAACCAATATTTGTTATTTAACACATATACTTACAGGATATATAGGTAAATCATTATCTAAACTGACAAAGGATAAGATAGAAAATGCAGAAGGGTGAGCATTTTCATATTTTCATATTTTTGTTAGGACTTTACCGTTAAATAAAACCCTTATGGAAAATACAGATACGAGAATATTCCTGGAATGGCAATTCGTCAATTTAACAATGGAACTGACCGAACAAAAATATCTAACACAGATATAATTTTAAGTTGATTTAATGTTCAACGTTTCTAGAAAATCCGTTAAACCTGTACATGTGTTAATATTGGCAAAAATTGTACCTATCCCTATTCATACCTTTTATAATATTATATTTCCGCATATAGTGTCACAATAATTGCTAACACTGCAAATAGACCTCCCCGTTATTGTCACTATGACTGTTAACACTGCACATAGACCTCCCCGTTATTGTCACAATAACTGTTCACACTGCATATATACCTCCCCGTTATTTTCACAGTTACTGTTAGTACTGCTTATATACCTCCCCGTTATTGTCACATTAACTGATAACACTGTATATAGACTTCCCTGTTATTGTCACAATAACTGCTAACACTACATATAGACCTGCCCGTTATTGTCACAATAACTGTCAACACTGCATATAAGCCTCCCTTTTATTGTCACAATAACAGCTAAAACTGCATATAGACCTCCTTGTTATTTTCACAATAACTGTTAACACTGCATATAGACCTCCCCGTTACTGTCACAATAACTGTTAACACTGCTAATATACCTCCCTCTTAGTGTCATGATTGTCACAATAACTGTTAATACTGCACATAGACCTCCTTGTTATTTTCACAATAACTGTTTACACTGCATATAGACATCCCCGTTACTGTCACAATAACTGTTAATACTGCATATATACCTCTGCGTTATTGTAACAATAACTGTTAGAACTGCACATAGACCTCCGCGTTATTGTCACAATAACTGTTAACACTGCATATAGACCTCCTCGTTATTGTCATTATTGTCACCATAGCTGCTAACACTGCATGAAGACCTCCCCGCTATTGTCAAAATGAATGTTAACACTGCATATATACCTCCTCGTTATTGTCACAATAACTGTTAACACTGCATATAGACCTCCCCGCTATTGTCACAATAAATGTTAGCACTGCATATAGACCTTCCCTTTATTTTCACAATAACTGTTACCACTGCATATAGACCTCCCCGTTATTGTCACAATAACTGTTAGCACGGCATTTAGATCTCAACGTTATTGTCACAATAACTGCTAACACTGCATATAGACCTCCCCGTTATCGTCAGAATAAATGTTAACACTGCATATATACCTTCCCGTTTTTGTCACACTAACTGTTAACACAGCTCATAGACATCCCCGTTGTTGTCACAATAACTGATAACTCTGCATACAGACCTCCCCGTTTTTGTAACAATAACTGCTAGCACTGCATATAAATATCGTCGTTATTGTCACAATAACTGTTCACACTGCCGTTAGACCTCTCCGTTTTTGTCACAATAACTGTTAACACTGCCTATAAACCTCTCTGTTATTGCCATTATTGTCAAAATAACTGGAAGCGCTGTATAATATTAAAATACACTTTAGAGAATACCGAAGGAGCAATCAAATATGGACCATTAAGAGAAACTGGCAAGACATGGTTCACAAGAGGAAGAAGAACAAAACAAAAACACAACACAATATGTCTTGGATACCACTATGCTCAGACAAACGCAAATGACACAAAATAAATTAGAGCTATGTCCAGAAAATCATTTTACGAGGTACAAGTTCTGGAATAACGTATGAGCTGTAAAATGTAAACTCCATACGCTGGTAATGATGGAATTTTGCTACTGATAAAAGGGTTAATCCTCTTTCTTTTAACAAGATCAAGTCGCCATGGTGAATTGACAAGTCGTATGGGTGAGAAAGTTTACTCGACAAGCTTAGAAATTAATTGCCCCAGCGATATATGCTTTGGTTTTTGGTGTTTAACTCCACTTTTAGCAATATTTCATCTTTATCATAGCGACCAGTTTTAGTGATGAAAGCAGCCAGAGTACCCGGAGAGAACCATCGACCATGGGCAAACAACTGGTATAACTTTATAATCGTATGAAAATGATATAATAGTCTGTAATAATTCTGCATTAATGTCTCCATTATTATTTTGTTTATATAATGACATAGAACAAACCACAACAACACGAAGTACTCATCTGGTTACCTACACAAATAAACGGTTGACAGTATAACTAATAACAACACAACGAAAAATTGCTTTGGTTGACTGGACAACATAACCAACATGAACACGAACCCTTCCTCTGGGTATGCTAAAGAGGAAATGATTGACAATATAGCCAACATAAACCCGAACGCTCCTCTGGGTATCCTAAAGAGGAAATGATTGACAATATAGACAACATAAACACGAACCGCTCCTCTGGGTATCCTCAAATAGAAATGGTGGGCAATATAGACTCATTGTCTCGGAACTGCAACAATTGCAGAAACAAATTACCCAAACATATTTGTCAAGAAAACCGGGTATAGGTTGTCATCAGGAATCCCAATTTGTTTTCAACGTTTGATGATATTTTCATAATAATATGTATCGACAACAAACCACCAATGCAATGATTTCTAAGCAAATTTGAAAATATATCAACATTTATTTATTTGTTCTGGTTGAATATACAATTTAGTATATGCATTTGAATGTTGGGAAAAATATGACTAGAAGTGATCCACAAGAAAAATATGCCAAGGTTCCATCGCTGAAGCGCTGATTTTGTTTCAAAAATAGGTTTCAATAATATGAATAGAACAAGAAAACGTTAACTTTTAAAATGCTGTAACCTTTGATTTGCCTTATAATTACAAACTTATAATATATTAAATAAATAAGTAGCTATCTAAACCTTGTAATATATCTTTATTTACCAGGCAAGACCCAAATCTTTAAATTAAAGAACACATATATGAACGTATGTATCAATTTTGTCCGGTAAATTCAAAAGAATTGTCCCGTATATTACAATTTTGTAAAATGTTATACTACTTTGTACTACAGGGAAAAAAAACCAAAAAAAACAAACGTGATCTTAGAGGAATGTTGATGTTTTACTGATTAAAAGGAAACAGACAAGATGATGGTCTCTCTCGGTCCACAACATTAATAAAATCAAACTCATAAAATCTTCTAAAAAAGTAAATATTTACTGGAAACATCCTAGTTTCGCGAAAAAAAAACTAAACAATTTAGAAAAAAAACCAAAACGGAATACGGCAAAATAACTATTTGAACAATATTATAACAGTCAAATAGAGTATAGATTGTCCTCAATAGTGAAAACGACTTGTCCCGTAGGTAAGTTACTGTTGTATGTTTCAATAAACTCTATGACATCATCAGAGCACGGAACAGTCGACCTCCTTTTCTAGTGGCTATTGGGTGCTGGATTTTGCGAAATTATATCTTTACTGTTAATCTATAACATGTCCTGTTTGTTTGGCCAACGAAATCTGTTAACAACCTTGCCGCTCTCAACCATGAAGTCAATAAGTAGGGTCTTATCACTGACGTCGTCCTCTAAACCTCTTCCGATGTAGCAACTTCTATCATAAGCAGCAAGAACATAATCGGCCTTGCTACATGTAATTTCTTCATTCTGAACAGGAGTTGCATTGTTGTCACCAACCTCAATTTGTGTATTATGCACGGGATGCTCAGTGTCTTTTAGCAAGACCACGCTGTCCCACCCGCATGCAAATACTCCATGAAATCCATCTCCACTATTAAAACAGTTCCAACAAGCGCAGGTGGTGTTTCTTTTTATCAAATTGACATGATTATCTGTTGAAATAGCATGCAAAGTCATCGTTCCCTTTACTGGTTTAATGACCGCTTTTCTTTCTTCGGTTTCGGCATTTGTCATCTCGTATTCATCAGTAGTGATCAGCTGGTATTCGATCTCGCCCTCAGACTGAGTGGCCCAAGCGGAAAATTCCATGGCATCTTGAATTACCGCTTTTTCCTGTTTTACTGCATCATCCCCGTTTCTTTTGGTGGTTCCACGCACTCCATCGCAAACACTCTTTACATGGCCTGATTCAAAGTAATTCCATGACGCTTTGCATTCATGATTAACTTCAAACCTACTGATCAAAGCAAACACAGCCTTAGTCCGGTATTGGGATGACGGGGAGTCTGTCCAAAAATGTACATGTTTCAGTTCTTGTACGTAATTCTTTTCCGTATTTACTATTTTTTTTCACAATCGCGTAAGCCATTGCGACATTGTGGTGCAATACTTCCGATACAAACACCAAACTGTTATGACTTAGACTTTTGTTAGCATCTTTGAAATAAATGATAGTAGGATGGGGGTTATCATTGACGCATTCAAATGCGCAGATTGCATCTCCTCCATTGTTTGACAGTTATAGCACTCACTGAAATCCATTTGAATAAGAGCATGGTTCTCAGGTATTTGATCTTCCATTTGTTTTACAGATTTGTACAGATGGGCCACTCTCTCTACATGAGTAACGAATGCTGCACATTCATCTTTCACGATTGCTATGAATTTGGTTTTTGTTAAATTATTTTCTACAATTCGCATGCGTTCCTTTCCGTTCTGAAGATTCACACGTTTCCACTCCTGGAACGTGATGTTTTCGTCGGGAATATTTTCCAACATGTCCTCTAATTTATTTTCAGAATCTTTATACGTATTTACAAAAGTGTCTGGGCTCGTCACAGTCGATACCGGAAGAGCTTGCAAAGCTCTTAGCTTGACACTGATGTTCTGATGCTTTGCACACAAGCAAATACTTCTAGACGCAAAATTTACAAGGCTGATATGTCATGCACGTAGTAGACAGAATGTGGAGAGAGATATTGAGAAATTAGATTCGACTTTGTACTCCAGATGTAGGTTGTGTAAATGATCATTCAGTACTCGTTTATGCTGATTACCTTTTCCTACTTTCACAGCGTATATCTTTCCTGGCAAGATACGACTGTTGTCGTATTTGCTTAGAAAACCCACAACATCTTGTCTCAATCTATCTGCTATTTTGTTTCAAAAGTGCGTCTGTTCAACGATGTCATGCTCTGCATAAGAGTTTTCAATCCATACTGTCTTAACTATATTTCCAGACACGACTTTATGAACAGCATTTTTTCTGGTTGGCTTGTCATCTACGCCTATCTGAAGTTCCTCGTTCAAGCAATCGTTGTATATGAGACGCTTCCGTATGTCCGGTACACTCTGTTTATTCTTGATTTCTTTAGAATAAGCTATGTTTTACTTCTAGTTGTTTGTGGGTTTGCTGTCTTAATCTGAGTTTTGCAGAGACGCTTTTGTATTGTTTTTCATTTTTCCTTAAGTTTTCATTTTCATATTTCAGTTTTGATATTGTTTTATATAATCTCTTTAGGGCATTAGACACCCTCTTCCTGCACCCTTTACCTTGACTTCCACTGGGATAATGAACAGGAAGTTGTACTGTCAAACTCAATTCGTTGGTGGTGCTTCTGACACCGTTAGTATCGCTCTCCTTGCTTCCACTTGCCACGTGTTATATTGTATTTGGATTTTCATTTACATCTCCCAAATCGGCATTATTGTTCATATCTGTCTTGTGCGTTCTGTTAAATGTATGTGCTCCTTTACGGTTTTTCTCATGTCTCTGTTCTTTTTCATCATCAGCCAGCATCTCTATTGGCTGAAAGTATCCCTTGATTCGCTCCCTTTCCATCTTCAACCATCGCTTTCTAAGTTGTTCTTTCTTCCTGGCTCTATATTCTTTCATGCGTTGAGATTTTGATTTGGCCATACTGAAATATATAATTAAGAACTGATCAGCATTGTTGCTAGTGCAGTAACATATATTTATTTTCAATCTAATCTACTCTTCCAAAGTGTTAGGCAAAGATATTAACATTCATGTATTTACTGCATGTCTTCTATTGTTTAAAAACAAATAACATCGCTATTGAATATGATTTGCTGATTTATATGTTTTGAAAATATTATAATTCACTGGACAATAATCTACGGGAAAATGATTCAAGTAGTCTTACTTTTAATTACAATATACTTTTGTCTAAATATGGTCGATAAATGTGTGCCAGGGAAACAACTTTGTATACCACTTTGGTTATGACAACAGTTTCCAACTCAATATTTATTTTATTACAGTTTTCCAAGCGAGTTTTTTTTTGTCAAAGATTAACAAAATATCCGAATTACTATTTTAGAAAAAAACTTTACTAGTAAAAAAAAATAGTCGTGTACTTCAAAGCAATGGCCTAATGCTGTTGTATAAACATCATTCAAACATATAGATTGCTCATTTATATTTTCATGTATATATCAAATGTAATTGGTTTATTTATACATAAGCAATTTCTACATTTCGCAAAACAAACAGAAGTAATTATATAGCAATACTTACATGTAAGCAAATATTTAGCAGACGTTGATTTTTGTCGAAACCAGGCATACACGTGACTTATAAACATCCGGTAATGATTTAATTACCACAAAGAATTATTTGCAATAAAGATATGTTCTAATTATGAATTAATACTGCAAATTTTATATAGTTTGTCTTGTAAATTAGGTCCCGTAAATTATAATTTTATTATTTTGGTTTACTTTGTAGGTGATTTTGAAATTATTTCAATTGTTACTAAATATTTATGGATTAACAAGTACGCATTTGGACCTATTGTATGTTATTTTGTATGTTTTGTAGCAAAACAATGCTACCTTAGACATTACTAACCTTATAACTAAAAGTCCCGTAGATTATAAATGTATTTTTCCTAGTTATTTCCGTCGTTTTACGGGATTTTTTTTCACCTAAGCGCTATTTTCCCAGATGATGTTGGGTTTTTTTCCAGACATTTCATGTTATGACTATTATATAAGCAAAGCAAATAATCTGTCTTCATGAACGAGCCCCTAACATATGACAACAAGATTTTGGACAGTTTTGGAGACAACGGAAAATTTCCCAAGATAATTTGTGTTCTCTAATGGTAATGGTCGTATTTTTTTTTAAATGAAAGAATCAAGGTCGGCGCTTTTGAACGATGAACATTGTCCATTAAAGTGGTAAAAATCCTAGGTATTTACATGAATATATAGTCATTTTTTATTGGCGACATCGATATTTCGTACCCCCTGGAACACAAACGTGTTTAATTTCTGTTCAAGTAGTCGTTTCTGGTCTCTAGGAAATGTGTATTCTTGAGAAAATTGGTATACCATAGACAAAAAGAAAAAAATAGTCAATGGAGTAAAGTAGTCGTTACTGGGATGACCTTTATCATCGGAGACAGCAATTGTCGCGGTTCCGTGAGAATGAGTATATAGCCAGCATCAACACGAACCCCTTCTCTGGGTATCCTCAAATATAAATGGTGGACAATATAGCCAACATAAACACGAACCCCTCCTCTGGGTATCCTCAAATATAAATGGTGGACAATATAGCCAACATAAACACGAACCCATACTCTGGGTATCCTCAAATATAAATGGTGGATAATGTAGCTAATCACAACATCACGAAACAATGTTCTGGCTATCATTGAATAGCATTGATGGACAATATAGCCAATGGCAGGAACACAGGACATATTTCTATTAAAAGAGTTTACAAAATGAAGAGAAAAAAAAACAACTACAGAAATCATAGAAAGTATATGCTATGGTTTGGGGCAGGTAGACAAATATTGCGGGAGTTAAACCTGGTAAAGGGGATGTCACATTGTTAAAACTATTTGACTTAAGATTCAATACAAAGCATATTATTTAAAACAAAATCATTTATTTTAAACAACAGTACAACATACAGTTGAAATAGTTTTAAAACTTGTTCATCTTCTACACACGTTAGATATTCAAAGCAAACAAAAGTGGTACGTATTCATGTCACTATGTTTAGTATTTTAAAATGTAGCGATGAAGCCACCAATTTACAACGTTTACCTACGGCAATCAGGTGATACCATTGAATGATAGGCTAGGAGCAGCTACATGCTAGGGTTAGTTTCTCTCATTTTCATTCATAATCAGAAAACAACTGATGGTGGTTTAGGTTTCAACAATATTTCAGTTATATCGTGGCAGTCAGTTTTATTGGTGGAGGAAACCGGAGAAAACTTTGTCGAATAATGTATCGATGACACTTCTCCTGGGTGGGATTCGAACTCATAAAGTCAGAGGTTATAGCCACCGATTGTATATGTAGTTGTAAATTCAACTATCATACGATCACGACCACGACGGCCCCTGAAAAACAACTGGGGAAATGTGTTAGTCATACGTTGACACATACATTAATGTAATACTTTTTTCATATTTTTCAGGACGTATGAAGACCATTCCAGTGCCATTTAAATATTCTATTTGCTTTGGAATATCAATTGTGCTGTTTATTACCTTCGTGGGAGCAGATTATTATTTCCAGACAAAATTTACCGTCCCTTGGCATCTTTTGCCACCTAGCCATGTCTCCAATAATAAGTCATTTGTAAGGAATGGTACTGACAAATCTCACAAAATGCCATTGAACGGTAAAGACAAACCTACTAAGATATTTAAAATGTTATGGTTTTTGCCACCAACTTGGTTGTCGGGGAAAAAAACCCATATAATGGATTATTGTGAATTTAAGAATTGCCAAATTTCTTTCAATAAAAATGACATAGAAAATAGTGATTTGGTTCTTTTCAACCATGCAGAAATGAATATCCAACCACCCGTGAAGAGAAACAATCAAATATGGGTGTTTTCGTCTCACGAATCGCCTTACCATACGCATAATTATTATAGGCAAAACCAATGGGTCGATAAATTTGACTGGACATTTAGTTACAGACCTGATTCGGAGGGTTATGGCCCTTACGGGAGCATTGTACCAAGGGAGACAATAAAAGAACGAAATTATTCCGCAATATTTGAAAAAAAATCGAAAGACGTAGCATGGGTTGTGAGCAACTGTGAGACAATATCGAAGAGGAAAGAATACGTTCAGAAAATGAGGAAAATAATTAATGTTGGCATCTTTGGGAAATGTGGGAAATCATGTGATGACAAAGGAGGGGGTTGTAAATTCAACCTGAGTAAATATTACAAATTTTATTTAGCATTTGAAAATTCTATGTGTAAAGATTACGTAACTGAAAAGTTATATGATTTATTCAAGGATGACACTGATTTTGTTCCTGTTGTCAGAGGTGCTCCGAACGTCAAAGAAATGGTCCCTGCAAACACATTAATATTAGCTGTAGATTATAGCTCACCAGAAGAATTAGCACATTATCTAAAAGAATTAGGAGCAAACGAAACTGCATATTTATCATACTTAAAGGGGAAAAACAAATATATAAATAAATCAGATTTTTTTGGACATGGAATGTGTTCATTGTGTGATAAACTTAACAATAAGTTTAAGAGAAGGACACCAATTAATATACTTCAGCTAATGTCCAATAAACAATGTGTATTACCTAATGACTTTTAATTAATACAGATTATATTTTATTGTTAGTCAATGTATTACATTATTTCAGTTGCATATTATACATTTAATGCATGCTGGTGACGGAATAATGAAAATGTATCCATCCAAGAGTATCATGTTCCATGACGGCAACGGCCGAGGGGCATATGCTACTGAGGGGTGAATACATTTTCATATTTCCAGAAACTGCATGCTATAAATGTTTTATCGTCCCTCCCTCCCGCTATATCTACCTACTGACTCCATAAGCAACAGTCGTATCAACATTCGCGTGAGCTGAGCAAGACTTATCAACAGTCAGCAGGAGCTATCACCAAATTCTCCCAACATTTAAACGATAATTCATGTGATGATGACAAAAGTAAATAAAAATCAGCATCATCAGCTAGGTAAAAGTTAATTTTTTTAAACATATATCAAATTAGGAAATGTTGTGTAAGAAATATCAACACACATCATCCTACAAAAATGTACTTGACACAAAAATTTATAACCTCTGCTGGGACTACTGATATTTTTACGTCATAATCGAGATCATGACGTTTGTGCTTTCTAATCCGAAAGGTCATTAGTAAACAAAATATTTAATGAAAATGGATGGATCCGCCGACTTTGATATTTGTAATAAAAAAAAAGAAAAAAAAGAACAACGAGTATCACCATTAAAGGGCAAAATTCAACAATCTTAACATTTATATAAACCCGTAAACATGAATGGTATACTTGCAAACTACTTATGAATTATGTTTTGGGGAAGCGTATTTTTAATATTTTGAATTATGTGATTTTTCCCGCGAAAATACAAATATCTAAACGTCTCCGTGTTTATGTATTTAAGGGCGATAAACATGTCATCTGAATGTGAATATGATTGACACTGCAAAATATCAGCTTGCTCGACAGAATATGAAGTTTGTGACTCGTTCGCTTCGCTCACTTGTTAACAAACTTTATATTTTGCTATTTTCGGTATCAATCAATTCACATCCATATAACATTCACTTATTATACCGAACGAAACCAAGAAAACACATACATGTATGCTACTGCTGCCAAACATATTTTAAGTCCATTGGAACGTTGTGTCAGACATTCAAAAAACATATCCACAACAATGAAGAATACATTTGTTGTGGTGATTGGTGCTGCAGTGTATTAATGGTGTCGAAGGAAGAACACAATTTTGTTAGCTCAAAGATCTAATTTTAACACTGTTGGAATTAATTTGCAGGCGTATATAATATAATCAGTTTCAATCAAACAGAAATAACATTTAATGATGTTGCTTGCTCCAATTTTATGTAGGATTTTCTTAGTAGTGAAAATATTATATAAAAGCTTCAATGGAAAATTTCGTTATCTATTATCATTAGAAGTAGTATATTGAACATTTTTTTTATATCAATTACGCTCACAAACCAGGAAAGCAAATAGGAGGCGGATCATTGACAGGGAGCCCTCGACAATTTATAATACAGGCAGTACTCCTACATGGAGAAAATAAACACGATGAACAATTAACGGTCAAACCGGTATCACCAGTTCAACAATCAACTGATCAAGCCAAAGATGAAGTAGAAAGAGAAAACATGAAGCAAGGAATAATAAGAAAACGATGACAACAAAGTGTTAGTCCTACTAGGAAACGTTCAAGGCAGCAAACGCAAAAAGTCAAGAAGAACAGAAAACAACACTTATAAAGAGACCCAAGAAAGCAAAGAAGACAATTACAAAACCGACTAAAAGAAGTTGTAAAAGGAAAAGTACAAGAAAGAAAAAACTATAGAAGTCTTCATTTAAAGACATATAATGACGATTTCAAGAAGCACAACCTAGTGGACTGGATATATTCAGTCTACCCCCTACACAGACGGCCGTTTCCAACATTTATTATGATGAACAGAGATCCACTTCACAATTAACTGGAAATGCCACAATTGATTTTAATATTGCAGCTCAAAATTCTTTGGAAAACGTCTTGAAAAGAAGTAAGCTGTATTTACGAGTCCACATTAAACATGCAGATGGATCATTTTTAAAAAGCAACTGAATATATCGGACCTGTGAATCTCTTTCTTCAACCATTGTTTGGTCAAGTAGATGTGACCATGCAAAATAAGTTGGTTACATCTACTACAACACACTATCCTTATAAAGCAATAATCCAGACATTACTTTCATATGGAATTGATGCCAAGAAATCTCAACTCACCAGTCAGTTATGGATAAAAGATGTAACTGGACATTATGATGATAATGACGTAAAGAATGGAACCAACACTTCACTGTACAATCGATCACTATGCTTATCAGAGTCACAAACATGTGATTTAGAGGCACCCCTCTTGCATGACTTTTTTAATCTGGATAGATATATTGTAAATGGAGTTGCCATTAATGTCAAACTGTATCGTTCAAGACCTGAGTTTTGTTTAATGACAAGCGAAGCCACTCCAACTTTGGAGTCATTATAGAAGGCATTGCATTGAAAGTGTGTAAACTATAAGTTAACCCATCTATCATCACAGCACATGCGGAAAAACTCCCATCAGCCAATGCGAAATATCCATTTACCAGAACAGAGGTGCGTCTCATTTCGATTCCAGGTGGTAGCTTAAATTTCAACTATAATAACTTGTTCAATGGTCTAAGATCTACCCGAGTACAAGTTTATATTGATTGTCGGGGGAATTGTTTGCGTGTTTAGTAGTTCATTGTGATTATCTGGGTAATTGCGGTAATGTTCATTAGTCTATAATAATTGTCGGTGCATTTGTGGGCATGTCCAGCAGTTTATATTGATTGTCGGTGAAATTGTGTGCGTTTTTTGTAATTATATAGTGATTATCGGTGAAATTGTGCATGCCACCCTACTTATCCAAGGGACCCGAGTTAGGTAGTTGAATTACCTAGCAACTCATACAAGCCTATCATCAATACGGTGTGGATTAGCGCCCGTCTTTGTAAATTACACACAAGCGTGGACTCGAGTCGCAAGTGATCGATTTTACCAGTTGCGTCCCCCTTTTCGGTGGCTCTCGCCTGGTACACCGACTTCTTTCACCACTAAAACTGGTGGCCATGATATAGCTGAAATATTGCTGAAAGTACCGCTAAACGGACAGACTTCACAAAGGAACACAGGGTCGTCGGTAAAAATATTAAAACGGCATTGTTGTTTTTTTTTCTTTCCTTAGTGCTATCTTATATCACAGCAATAGCTAGATCTGCTTCACACACTGACATACACGTAGATGTTAACAATGAGAGTCAGCTAATAAATACACGTTTCGACAAGAGATAATTCCAATTTTCCCATTGTCAGTTGTCCAGTTATATGTAGAAACCCAACCTGTTAATGGAGTATCAGTTGATCCGATATTCCCGAGCGTGTGATTCCTATTATGATTTCTTGGATATAGAGTTACTGCTAACAAAGTTACTGAACCAAGGGGTTCTATTGTTAAATTGAAATCATCATGTCGAGAGTTTGACGGTCGCCACAATACCTGGTTGGTCGAATAGAATAGCTGTGTCACAAATGACCACGAATACGAATCGCTTGTCGTAATTGTAATCGGATCCTTTGATCATCCATAATTTATCACGGGGTTTGTAGCAGGAGAAAAAGAAAAATGACAAAAAACGATTTATAAAACACTACACAAAAAACTAAAGATCATACAACGCGAACCCAACCAAAAACCTCTTGTTTATTCATGTGCACCAGATGTATTATGTTCACTTTTCAAATTTATGCACTGGTTATTTTCATGATTGTATAATGCATAGGTACAAAAGAACAAATATTTCATTTTGTTTTATAATGTTAGTTACGTCTGAGAGATATGCACCTAAGGTCAAATATAAATAAGGTGAGTTATAACTGAAGACAAAGTCATATATTCAAGCCAATATATGGTAAGATACAAATTATTCCAGAATCGCGTTCCGCGTACTAAGTTAAATATCGACATTCCTATTTATATGACATAGGGAAAAATACAGAAAATGGAGCAAAGATAAGGGTTTATGTGTCTGAGGAAGGTATGCATACAGTCAAACAAAAATAAGTATATGTATGTCTGCAAGTGACATAGATGTATGCCAGAGATATATGTATGTATGCCACATATATACATGTATGTCAAAGATACATCTACAGGAAAACAACTATAATGCTATAAGTGTCTTCTGGAGAGAGATAACTGTATCGTCAAATTAAGATCAGACCATATATTTATGAGGCTGTTTCTCTCTCTGATTTAATTTGATTTTATTTATTGTGCTTAACGCCACTTTCAGCAATATTTCAGGTATATCGTGGTGATCAGTTTTAGTGGTGGAAGAGGTCGAAGTACCCGGAGAGAACCACCAACCATGGGCAAGCAACTTGTAAACGCTATCACTTGTGGTTGCGAGTCGAGTACACCTTTTGTGTAATTTACAAAGCCGGGTGCGAACCCACGCCATATTGGTGATATGCTTGTATGAGTTGTTAGGTAATCAACGGATAACCCGTTGAGCCTCACGGGCCCTCTTTTCTCTCTCAGATATGCAGACTCTCAAACACAGATAGCATAGTTCCAGTGGATACACATACAGTGAAACTAATCTACGATGATTTCCATCTGACAGATACAAACATTTTAGCAGCAAAAACAAAACAGACTTCCTATGACTCAGGGGAGAAGCGTGAAATCATACATTATATGTATAGATAATAAACTGAAAAAAATGCCACTCTGTCGGAACAGTTTCAAAATTCAATAGAGAAATCATTAAAAGAAAAACAATCGATAAGGCTAGCACACAAATACATGATCACTGACAATTCCCTTAAGTACGAACAATTCAGCAACACAAAATTGGCGTTGTTAACTAGTTTTATGGACCAGAATTCTCCTCTTATCGACATTATACGACCATGCAAGTGTTTTTTTTTACGTGTGAATAACACGTCAAGCTTCATATATAATCGGGCAAGCAGCGTTATTACAAGGAAAGCAATACTATTATAGTATCATTATCTGATGTTTTTCATATTTGCCTAGTTATAGATCCGAGGCCTGCTGTACTGACCTGAGGCGCAACCGAATGCCAATGTAAATTACAAAAAAAGGTGCACTCGACTCGCAACCTCAAGTGATAAAGTTTACCAGTTGCTTGCCCATGGTCTGTGGTTCTCTCCGGGTACTCCGGCTTCCTCCACCATTAAACTGGTCGCCATGATATAGCAAACATATTGTTGAAAGTGGCGTTAAACAACAAAAATCAATCAACAAGCAATCATTGACAAATTTGATCATATAAAGGCTAATAAATCAAAGTTAATTAATAATTAATATTATGCCAATATAGTTAATCGTCGTGACACAAAAGTTCTATTAAACAGACCCGATCAACATTTAAATATAAGAAAGTATTCTCATTCATCGTAAGACATAACAGTGAAAAAAATGTCAAATTTGAACCAAATTATTATGTCAATAAGATCTTCCGTCACTTGTACGTAATTGACAGAAGAGTTTAAAGATACAAAGACGGGACCATAATCCGTACGCCAAAGAATGACAGACAACAAAATGGTGAAAAAAGGATAAAATAACAATCAACGATGTACAAAACACTTCACACAAAATTAAAGAAAGACCTAGACAAACCGTAATAAAAACGTTGTGAACGCATGTACTCCGGGAGGCACCCGTCGTGCTACTCTATTTACAAATCCGGTGCTAAGTCATGAATGAGGAAAGACCGACAAGTGTTTCCGACAAGTAAAACATACCAGTGGTCAATTGTGACATCGACATTCCTTAACAGTTAACATAGTCACGGTGGTGACCGTAAAGCTTCCGAAGTGATGATTTCAGCTTGCCCAATGGGAACCCTTGGCTCAGTAGCTTCCTTGTTAGATGTAACCCTATATCAAGGAAATCCTGGAAAGGTTTTCTTTGCATCATTTTCATATCGGGATAGAAGACTTGTCGATCACTATGATTATGATATCTAATGTAAATAATGAAAGATTGGGTGGGTGATTGTTATTTAAATCATCATTTTTTTTCAATTTCTATCATGGCGAGAACAAGTTAATTTTCTATGCTGATGATATCTGTTTTGTACTATACCAACACGCTTAGTTGGATATTAATAGTGCTAGCCCACTGAAACAACAGTCCGCGAGTAGAACCTTTACTCCACTTGGACCCATACCTGATGCCGAGCCAACTAGTCGTTGCTTTTATTCCGTGACACTACATGATTTGCGTAGAAGCAGAAATTAGTATTTGCATAGTCTTTGGTATAACCGGATCGTGGCTTGAACCACCGATCTACAACACTCGAGGCGAGCACGTTAACGAATACACCTGCGATGCGGTTGAATGATAAAATGAATTAAACTAAGCATCGTGCAGTAAATCAAGTTAGCAGCATAGTGGTACATATGAAAGGCAGAACCACCGGTTTTGTTTGGTGGGGTCGTGTTGTTCATCTTTTTTAGTTTTCTCTGCTGTGTTTTTCTTTGTGCTGCATATATAATGTTGACAATTTTTCTTGATTGTCCATTATGTATTGCCTCTCTTGTTTTCTCTAACGTTTATTTCTCAACTGGTAAGGCAAGACATGAAACAATACCAACAATGCCCGGAAGGATTAACCAGTGTACGATCCTTTTATTTAGAATAAAGTGGATAATTTCATTTTTGAAGTGATATGATTCGCTTACTTACTTACTTTCTTACTGCCTGCTATGCCGTTGGCATGTAGGGCAGCAACAAAGGTCATCCATTTCTGTCTGTCTTTGGCCACCTTTTCGACACTCCCCAAGGTATTGCTCATGGTCTTCATCTCGTATTCAACAGTACGCCTCCATGTGTTTTTCGGCCTGTCACGCTTGCGCTCTCCTTCTGGAGTCCAATGTAGTGCAGTCCTAGTGATGAAATTTCCATATTTTCTAATCACATGCCTAATTTCCGTCTTAGTAATATTGAAGCCATATTCTCTAGTTTACAGGAGCAATGATGACTTAACGACATCTTCAGAACTTGATATGAGTTGTAATACTCTTCATTCTCACACAGATGTTACTACGTCAGTGGATTAGTGTTTCAGAGGTAAGATGATGATTATAATTAGAGAGTGTTCCAGTGGTAAGATAACAATTACAATTGGATAGTGTTCCAGTGGTAAGATAGCGATTTGTTGTAGATAATGTTCCAATGGTAAGATAGCTATGTATATTAGATAGTGTTCCAGTGGTAAGATACCGATTATAATTAGATAGTGTTCCAGTTGTAAGAATACGATTTTGATTATAAAGTGTGCCAGTGGTAAGATCACGATTATAATTAGATAATGTTCCAGTGGTAAGATAACGATGTATGCTAGATATATTTACAGTTGTAAGATAACGATTTTCCATTTAAATCATTTTTATAAATTAAGATACTAGCATATATCTGTTTTATCTGCATCTTGTTTACTTCACTTTGAATCGCTACCCTGCGTATAAAACTCGCTACCCTTCACTCTACGACGTTCAGTTTCCCTGGTTGTGAAATATTGTTAAGCTAAGACCGACCCCGATAGTGCCAGAATTTGACCGAGAATGATATCTTTAATTATATGTGTGATTTACAGGTGTAACTTTCAATCTATATGGATGAGATAATAAGACATTCTTAAATTGTTTATAAAAATACACATTATCAGTAACATTAACTCAAACACCCATGTGAGTATTCATTTTTTGAAACGGGAAAGAAAATTAGGTAGAAAAAAAACAGTTGATCATATGTAGCTGTTTAACATGTGATGATATTGTTTGTTTGATGGTGCTTAACACCACTTTCAACAATATTTCAGTTGTATCGTGGCGGTCAGTTTTATTGGTGGAGGAAACCAGAGAAAACCACCGACCTGTCGCAAGTCACTGACAAACTTTATCACATAACGTTGTACACCTCTCCCTGATCGAGATTCGAACTCACAACATCAGTGATGATATGCACTCATTGCATAGGTAGGTGTATATCCAACTACCATACGATCACGGCCACGACGGCTCAAATATGTGATAATAATTATAGACATTTGTTAGTACCTTTAATAATGCGTAAAATGTGATTTCTTTACAAGCGTGAAATATTGCCTTCTATTACGTATTGGTATGAATAAAACGTCTAAATGTGTGTTCTATTGACCCCCCTCGACACACACACACAATTCAGCCATGGATCCACATGTATATATGATAGTAGCCTCCATTATGCCCGTCGTTACTTAATCATTTCAACACCACTGATTATCCCTTAATACTGCATATCTGTGCTTACATCGGGATCGTTATCGTTACAAAGGCAATATGTATGTTCTTTTCAATTGTATGATTTTCTTCCATGATAAGTTGTCCTCATTCAATGTCAACAGATTATTGTATAACGCCAATAAAACGTTGTGAAATTTAACAATTCAACATTGTGAAATTATCATCCGCCATTTGTGTGCTATATATGGTCGATATCCTGCCTCAGGAGAAAAAGGTGGTCGAATATTTAAAAACAAAAACAAATCATCATAATATTAATTTATCATGTAAAAGTGTTTTTAAGGTAAAAAGCAATATTTGTTATTTGACACATATACTTACAGGATATGTAGGTAAATCATTATCTACACTGACAATGGATAAGATACAAAATGCAAATAGGTGAGCATTTTCATATTTTATTATTTTTGTGAGGACTTTACCGTTAAAGAAAACCCTTATGGAAAATACAGATACGAGAATATGCCTGGAATGACAAGTCGTCAATTTAACAATGGAATTGACCTAAAGAAAATATCTATCACAGATATAATTTTAAGTTGATTTAACGTTTAGCGTTTCTAGAAAAGCCGTTAAACGTGTACATTTGTTAATATTGTTAAAAATTGTACCTATCCTTATTCATACTTTTTAAAATTAATTTCCCTATATATTGTACCAACTCTGTATGTAGACTTCCCTGTTATTGTCACAATAACTGCTAACACGACATATAAGCCTCCCCGTTAGTGTTAGAATAACTGTTAAAACTGCATATAAACACCCCGTTATTGTCACAATAACTGTTAACACTGACAATATACCTCCCCGTTTCTGTCACAATAACTGTTAACACTGCATATAGACCTCCCACTTAGTGTCATTATTGTTACAATAACTGTTAATACTGCAAATAGACCTCCGCGTTATTGTCACAATAACTGTTAGTACTACATATATACCTCTCCGTTATTGTCATTATCGTCACAATAGCTGCTAACACTGCATATATACCTCCCCATTATTGTCACAACAACTGTTAGTACTGCATACATACCTCCACGTTATTGTCACAATAACTGTTAGCACTGCATACATACCTCCCCGTTCCTGTCACAATAACTGTTATCACTGCATATATACCTTCCGTTATTTTCACAATAACTGTTAGTACTGCACATAGACTTCCCCGTTATTGTCACATTAACTGCTAACACTGTAAATATACCTCCCTGTTACTGTCACAATATCTGCTAACACTGCATATAAGCCTCCCCGTTATTGTCACAATCACTGTTAACACTGACAATAGACCTCCTCGTTATTGTCACAATAACTGTTAACATTACATATAGACCACCGCGTTGTTGTCACAATAACAGTTAGCACTGCATATAAACTTCCCCGTTATTGTCATTATTGTCACATTAGCTGCTATCACTGCATATATACCACCCAGTTAATGTCACAATAAATGTTAGTACTGCATATATACCTCCCCGTTATTGTCTCAATAACTGTTAACACTGCATATAAACCTCCCCGTTATTGTCACAATGACTGTTAACACAGCATGTAGACCTCTCCGTTATTGTCACAATGAATGTTAACACTGCATATAGACCTCCCCGTTATTGTCGCAATAACTGGTAACACTGTATATATACCTTCCCGTTATTTTCACAATAACTGTTAGCACTGCATATATACCTCTCCGTTATTGTCACAATAACTGTTAACACTGCACATAGACCCCCGTTATTGCCACAATGAATGTTAACACTGCATATAGACCTCCCAGTTATTGTCGCAATAACTGGTAACACTGTATATATACCTTCCCGTTATTGTCACAATGTCTGTTAACACTGCATTTATACCTTAACGTTATTGTCACAATAACTGCTAACACTGCCTATAGAACACCCAGTTATCGTCACAATAAATGTTATCACTGCATATATATCTTCCCGTTTTTGTCACACTAACTGTTAACACTGCTCATAGACCTCCCGTTATTGTCACAATAACTGATAACTCTGTATATAGACCTCCCCGTTTTTGTCACAATAACAGTTAGCACTGCATATAAATATCGTCGTTATTGTCACAATAACTGTTAACACTGCCTATAAACCTTTCTGTTATTGCCATTATTGTCACAATAACTGGAAACACTGTATAATCTTAAAATACACTTTGGAGAATACCGAAGGAGCAATCAAATATGGACCAATAAGAGAAACTGGCAAGACATGGTACACAAGAGGAAGAAGAACAAAACAAAAACACAACACAATATGTGTTTGATACCACTATGCTCAGACAAACGCAAATGACACAAAATAAATTAGACATGAGGCCTCCTACAGACAACTGGGGGCAAAGACGAATATAATATCGTTTTTATTCGGAAATCGTAGCTGACATCACAGCACGGAACTAAGAACGTAAAGACACATACAAGGACTACACATAAAACTAAGATTATGAGCAACACAAAAAACGAGGATGAACTCATGTGCTCGCGAAGGGTAAACAGATCCTGCTTCTTATAAGATACCAGTCGTGTTCCTTATATATACAGTCAAAAACCTGACAGCAATAGAGGAGAGAAAAAATCTTCGTAAAAAATAAAAGATCCGTTGTCATTTGAGATATGGGTACATGTATTTCTTAACGGTAAACCAGATCGTGATGATCACCGTAGAATTTTATCTGAGCACTGTCCAGAAAATCATTTTACGAGGTACAAGGTCTAGAATAACTGTATAATATTAAAATACACTTTAGAGAATACCGAAGGAGCAATCAAATATGGACCATTAAGAGAAACTGGCAGGAAAGGGTACACAAGAGGAAAAAGACCAAAACAAAAACACAACACAATATGTGTTGGATACCACTATGCTCAGACAAACGCAAATGACACAAAATAAATTAGAGCTATGTCCAAAAAATCATTTTACGAGGTACAAGTCCTAGAATAACGTATGAGTTGTAAAATGTAAACTCCATACGCTGGTAATGCTGGAATATTGCTACTGATAAAAGGGTTAATCCTCTTTCTTTAACAAGATCAAGTCGCCATGGTGAAATGACAAGTCGTATGGGGGAGAAGGTTTACTCGACAAGCTTAGAAATTAATTGCCCCAGCGATATATGCTTTGATTTTTGGTGGTTAACGCCACTTTTTGCAATATTTAATCATTATCATTGCACCCAGTTTTAGTGATGTAAGAACCCAGAGTACCCTGACAGAACCATCGACCATGGGCAAAAAACTGGTATAACTTTATAATCGTATGAAAATGATATAATATCCTGTAATAATTCTGCATTAATGTCTCCATTATTATTTTGTTTATATAATGACATAAAACAAACCACAACAACACGAAGTACTCATCTGGTTAGCTATACAAAAAAACGGTTGACAGTATAACTAATAACAACACAACGAAAAATTGCTTTGGTTGACTGGACAACATAACCAACATGAACACGAACCCTTCCTCTGGATATCCTAAAGAGGAAATGATTGACAATATAGCCAACATAAACACGAACCCCTCTGGGTATCCTCAAATATAAATGGTGGACAATATAGACTCATTCTCTCGGAACTGCAACAATGGCAGAAAAAATATTACCCAAACATATTTGTCAAGAAAACCGAATGTATAGATTGTCATCAGGAAACTGACTATACTGGCCATTAAATCCCAAATTTTCAACGTTTGATGCTATTTTCATTATAATGTGTATAGAAAACGAACCACCAATGCAATGATTTCTAAGCAAATTTGAAAATATATCAACATTTATTTATTTGTTCTGGTTGAATATAAAATTTAGTATATGCATTTGAATGTTGGGAAAAATATGACTAGAAGTGATCCACAAGAAAAATATGTCAAGGTTCCATCGCTTAAACGCTGATTTTGTTTCAAAAATATGTTTCAATAATATGAATAGAACAAGAAAATGGTAATTTTTAGAATGCTGTGACCTTTGATTTGCCTGATAATTACAACCTGATAATATATTAAATTAATAAGTAGCTATATAAACCTTGTAATATATCCTTATTTACCAGAAAAGACACCAAATCTTTAAATTAAAGAACAAACCAATGAACGTGTGTATCAATTCAAAATAATTGTCTCGTATATTATAACTTTGTAAAATGTTATGCTACTTTGGACTTCAAAAAAAACAAACAAACGTGGTCTTAGAGAAATGTTGAAGTTTTACTGATTAAAAGGAAACAGACAAGATGATGGTCTCTCTTGGACCACAACATTAACAAAATCAAACTCATAACATCTTTTAAAAAGTAAATATTTACTGGAAACATCCTAGTTTCGCGAAAAAAACTAAACAATTTAAAAAAAAAAAAAAAAAAAAACGGAATACGGCAAAATAACAATTTGAACACTATTATAACAGTCAAATCGAGTATAGATCGTCATCAATAGTGAAAACGACTTGTCCCGTATGTAAGTTACTGTTGTATGTTTCTATAAACTCCAAGAGATCATCAGAAACACGACACAGTCGACCTCCTTTTCTAGTGGCTATTGGGTGTTGGATTTCGTGAATGATATCTTTGCTGTTAATCCATAACGTGTCCTGTTTGTTTGGCCAACGAAATATGTTAACAACCTTGCCGCTCTCAACCATAAAATCAATAGGTAGAGTCTTATAACTGACGTCGTCCTCTAAAACTTTTCCGATGTAGCAACTTCTATCATAAGCAGCAAGAACATAATCGCCCTTGCTACATGTAATTTCTTCATTCTGAAGAGGAGTTGCATTGTTGTCACCAACCTCAATTTGTGTATCATGCACGGGATGCTCAGTCTGTTTTAGCAAGACCACACTGTCCCACCCGCATGCAGATACTCCATGAAATCATTCTGCACTATTAAAACAGTTCCAACATGAGCAGGTGGTGATTCTTTGTATCAAATAGCCATGATTATCTGTTGAAATAGTATGCAAAGTCATCGTTCCCTTTACTGGTTTAATGATCGCTTTTCTTTCTTCGGTTTCGGCATTTGTCATCTCGTATTCATCAGTAGTGATCAGCTGGTATTCGATCTCGCCCTCAGACTGAGTGACCCAAGCGAAAAATTCCATGGCATCTTGAATTACCGCTCATTCTTGTTTTACTGCATTATCCCCGTTTATTTTGGTCGTGTCACGCACTCCATCGCACACACTCTTTACATGGCCTGATTCAAAGTAATCCCATGACGCTTTGCATTCATGATTAACTTCAAACCTACTGATCAAATCAAACATAGACTTATTCCGATATTGGGATGACGGGGAGTCTTCCCAAAAATGTACATGTTTCAGTTCTGGTACGTAATTCTTTATCGTATTTACTAATTTCTTCACAATCGCGTAAACCATTGCGGCATTGTTGTGCAATGCTTCCGATACAAGCACCAAACTGTTATGACTTAGACTTTTGTTAGCATCTTTGAAATAAATGATAGTAGGATGGGAGTTACCATTGACGCATTCCAATGCGCAGATTGTATCTCCTCCATTGTTTGACTGTTATAGTTCTCACTGAAATCCATTTGAATAAGATCATGGTTCGCAGGTAGTTGATCTTCCATTTGTTTTACATACTTGTACTGATGGGCCACTCTCTCTACATGAGTAAAGAATGCTGCAAATTCATCTTTCACGATTGCTATGAATTCGATTTTTGTTAAAATATTTTCTACAATTCGCATGTGTTCCTTTCCGTTCTGAAGATTCACACGTTTCCATTGCTGGAACGTGATGTTTTCGTCGGGAATATTTTCCAACATGTCCTCTAATTTATTTTCAGAATCTTTATACGTATTTACAAAAGTGTCTGGACTCGTCACAGTCGATACCACAAGAGTTTGCAATGTTCTTATCTTGAAACTGGTGTTATGATGCTTTGCACACAAGCAAATGCTTCTAGACGCAAAATGTACAAGGCTGATATGTCACGCACGTAGTAGACAGAATGTGGAGAGAGATATTGAGAAATTAGATTCGGCTTGGTACTCCAGATGTAGGTTGTGTAAATAATCATTCAGTACTCGTTTATGCTGTTTACCTTTTCCTACTTTCACAGCGTATATCTTTCCTGGTAAGATACGAGAGTTGTCGTATCTGCTTAGAAAACCCACAACATCTTGTCTCAATCTATCTGCTTTTTATTTCAAAAGTGTTTTCTTTGTCAACCTTAAATCCTTGTCAGATAACAACTTGCGTCTGTTCAACGATGTCATGCTCTGCATAAGAGTTTTCAATCTATACTGTTTTAACTATATTTCCAGACACGACTTTATGAACAGCATTTTTTTCTGGTTTGGTTGTCATCTACGGCTGAAGTTCATCTGAAGTTCCTCGTTCAAGCAATCGTTGTATATGAGACGCTTCCGTATGTCCGGTACACTCTTTTTATTCTTGATTTATTTAGAGTAAGGTATGTTTTACTTCTAGGTGTTTGTGGGTTTGCTGTCTTAGTCTGAGTTTTGCAGAGACGCTTTTGTATTATTTTTAATTTTTTCCTTAAGTTTTCATTTTCATATTTCAGTTTTTATATTGTTTTGTGTAATCTCTTTAGGGTATTATACACCTTCTTCCTAGCCCCTTTACCTTGACTTCCACTGGGATAATGAAAAGGAAGTTGTACTGTCAAACTCAATTCGTTGGTGGTGCTTCTGACTACGTCATTATTGCTCTCCTTGCTTCCACTTGCCACGTGTTATATTGTATTTGGATTTTCATTTACATCTCCCAAATCGGCATTATTGTTCATATCTGTCTTGTGCGTTCTGTTAAATGTATGTGCTCCTTTACGGTTTTTCTCATGTCTCTTTTCTTTTTCATCATCAGCCAGCATCTCTATTGGCTGAAACTACCCCTTGATTCGCTCCCTTTCCATCTTCAACCATCGCTTTCTAAGTTGTTCTTTCTTCCTGGCTCTATATTCTTTCATGCGTTGATACTTTGATTTGGCCTTACTGAAATATATAATTAAGAACTGATCAGCATTTTTGCTAGTGCAGTAACATATATTTATTTGCAACATAATCTACTCTTCCAAAGTGTTAGGCAAAGATATTCACATTCATGTATTTACTGCATGTCTTCTATTGTTTAAAAACAAATAACATCGCTATCGAATATGAGTTGCTGATTTATATGTTTTGAAAATATTATAATTTACTGGAAAACCCTTCTCTAATCTACGGGAAAATGGTTCAAGTAGTCTTACCTTTAATTACAATATACTTTTGTCTAAATATGGTCGATAAATGTGTGCCAGGGAAACAACTTTGTATACCACTTTGGTTATGACAACAGTTTCCAACTCAATATTTATTTTACTACAGTTTTCCAACCGAGTTTTTTTTTGTCAAAGATTAACAAAATATCAGAATTACTATTTTAGAAAAACACTTTTCTAGTAAAAAAAAGAAATAGTCGTGTACTTTAAAGCAATGACATAATGCTGTTGTATAAACATCATTCAAACATATAGATTGCTCATTTATATTTTCATGTATATATGAAATGTAATTGGTTTATTTATACATACGCAATTTCTACATTTCGCAAAGCAAACAGAAGTAATTATATAGGAATACCAAAATGAAAGCAGATATTTAGCAGACGATGATTTTTGTCCAAACCAGGCATACACGTGACTTATAAACATCCGGTAGTGATCTATATACCACAAAAACTGATTTGCAACAAAGATATGTTTTAATTATGAATTAATACTGCACATTTAATATAGTTTTTTCTCGTAAATTAGATCCCGTAAATTATAATTTTATTATTTTGGTTTACTTTGTAGGTGAATTTGAAATTATTTCAATTGTTACTAAATATTTATGGATTAACAAGTACGCATTTGGACCTCTTGTATGTTATTTTGTATGTTGTGTAACAAAACAATGCTACCTTAGACTTTACTAACCTTATAACTAAAAGTCCCGTAGATTATAAATGTATTTTTCCTAGTTATTTCGTCGTTTTACGGAATTTATTTTCACCTAAGCGCTATTTTCCCAAATGATGTTGTTTTTTTCCAGACATTTCATGTTATGACTATTATATAAGCAAAGCAAATGATCTGTCTTCATCAACCAGCCCCTAACATATAACAACAAGATTTTGGACAGTTTTGGAGACAACGGAAAATTTACCAAAATAATGTGTGTTCTCTAATGGTAATGGTAATGGTCGTATTTTTAATAAATAAAAGAATCAAGGTCAGAGCATTTGAACGATGAACATTGTCCATTAAAGTTATTTACATGAATATATAGCCATTTTTTATTGGCGACATCGATATGTCGTACACCCTTGCACATAAACGTGTTTAATTTCTGTTCAAGTAGTCGTATCTGGTCTCTAGGAAATGTGTATTCTTGAGCAAAGTGTTATACCATGTAGACAAAAAGAAAAAAGTAATCAATGGAGTAAACTAGTCGTTACTGGGATGACCTTTATCATCGGAGACAGCAATTGTCGTGGTTCCGTAAGAATGATTATATAGCCAACATCAACACGAACCTCTCCTTTGAGTATCCGCAAACATAAATGATGGACAACATAGCCAACATCAACATGAACCCCTCCTCTGGGTATCCTCAAATATAAATGATGGACAATATAGCCAACATAAACACGAACCTCTCCTCTGTGTATCATCAAATATATTTGGTGGACAATATAGCAAACATAAACACGAACACTTCCTCTGGCTATCCTCAAATATTCAATGGTGGACAATATAACCAACATAAATACGAACCCCTACTCCGGGTATCCTCAACTATAAGTGGTGGATAATTTAACTAATCACAACATCACGAAACACTGTTCTGGCTATCATTGAATAGCATTGATGGACAATATAGCCAATGGCAGCAACAAAATACATAATTGTACTAGCAGAGCTTACAAAATGAAGAAAAAAAACAACTACAGAAATCGGTGAAAATATATGCTATGGTTTGGGGCAGGTACACAAATATTGCGGGAGTTAAACCTGATAAAGGGAATGTAACATTGTTAAAACTCTTTGACTTAATATTCAATACAAAGCATATTATTAAAAAAAAAGTTTCATTTATTTTAAACAACAGTACGATATACATGTGAAATAGACTAAACAAATGTTCACCTTCTACACACGTTAGATATTCAAAGCATACACAAGTGGTACGTATTAATGTGACTAGGTTTAGTGTTTTAATGTGTAGCGATGAAGCCACCAATTTACAACGTTTAGCTACGGCAATCAGATGATACCATTGAACGACAGGCTAGGAGCAGCTACATGCTAGGGTTAGTTTCACCCATTTCATTCATAATCAGAGAGCAACTATTTCAGCTATATCGTGGCAGTCAGTTTTATTGGTGGAGGAAAGCGGAGAAAACCACCAACCTGCCGTATGATACTGACAAATTTGTCGAATAATGTATCGATGACACCTCTCCTGGGTGGGATTCGAACTCATAGCGTTAGATATTATAGACTCCGATTGCATATGTAGTTGTAAATCCAACTATCATACGATCACGACTACGACGGCCCCTGAAAAACAACTGGGAAAATGTGTTAGTCATACGTTGACACATACAATAATGTAATACTTTTTTCATATTTTTCAGGACGTATGAAGACCATTCCAGTGCCATTTTAATATTCCCTTTGCTTTGGTATTTCAATTGTGCTGTTTATTATCATCGTGGGAACATATTATTATTTCCAGACAAAACCTACCGTTCCTTGGCCTCTTTTGCCACCTACCCATGCCTCCAATAATGCGTCATTTGTAAGGAACGGTAATGACAAATCGCGCAAAAAGCCATTGAACGGTAAAGACAAACCTACTAAGATATTTAAAATGTTAAGGTTTTTGCCACCAACTTAGTTGTCGGAGAAAAAAAAACCCATATAATGGATTATTGTGAATTTAGGAATTGCGAAATTTCTTTCAATAAAAATGACATAGAAAATAGTGATTTGGTTCTTTTCAACCATGTAGAAATGAATATCCAACCACCCGTGAAGAGAAACAATCAAATATGGGTCTTTTCGTCTCACGAATCACCTTCCCATAAGCATAATTATTATAGGCAAAACCAATGGGTTGATAAATTTGACTGGACATTTAGTTACAAACCTGGTCCGGAGAGTTATGGCCCTTACGGAAACATTGTACCAAGGGAGACAATAAAAGAACGAAATTATTCCGCAATATTTGAAAAAAAAATCAAAAGACGTAGCATAGGTTGTGAGCAACTATGAGACAATTTCGAAGAGGAAGGAATACGTTCAGAAAATGAGGAAATTCAACCTGAGTAAATATTACAAATTTTATTTAGCATTTGAAAATTATATGTGTAAAGATTGCATGACTGAAAAGTTATATGATTTATTCAAGGATGACACTGATTTTGTTCCAGTTGTCAGAGGTTCTCCGAACGTCAAAGAAGTGTTCCCAGCAAACACATTAATATTAGCTGTAGATTATAACTCACCAGAAGAATTAGCACATTATCTAAAAGAATTAGGAGCAAACGAAACTTCATATTTATCATACTTAAAGGGTAAAAACAAATATATAAATAAATCAGATTTTTTTTTGTACTTGGAATGTGTTCATTGTGTGATTAACTTAACGATAAGTTTAAGAGAAGGACACCAATTAATATACTTCAGCTAATGTCCAATAAAATGTGTATTACCTAATGACTTTTAATTAATACAGATTATAGTTTATTGCTAGTCAATGTATTACATTATTTTAGTTGAATATTATACATTTAATGCATGCAGGTGACGGAAATATGAAAATGTATCCACCCAAGAGTATCATGTTCCATGAGGGCAACGTCCGAGGAGCATACGCTACTGATGGGTGAATACATTTTCATATTTCCAGAAACTGCATGCTATAAATGTGTTATCATCCCTCCCTCCCGCTATATCTACCTACTGACTCCATAAGCAACAGTCGTATCAATGTTCGCGTGTGCTGAGCAGCACTTATCAACAGTCAGCAGGAGCTATCACCAAATTATCATCCTTCCCTCCGGCTATATCTACCTGCTGGCTCCATAAGCAAAACTCGTATCAAAGTCCGCGTAAGCTGAGCAGGACTTATGAACAGTCAGCAGGAGTTATTACCAAATTCTCCTAACATTTAAACGATAATTCCTGTGAAAATGGCAAAAATTAATAAAATTCATCTACACCATTAGCTAGTTAACATTATTTTTTAAAACATATATCAAATTAAGAACTGTCGCGTTTGAGATATCAACAAACATCGTCCTACAAAAATGTACTTTACACAATTATTGATAACCTCAGACGTCATAATTTTGTACGTCATAAAGGAGGTTGTGACCTTCATGTTTTCTAAGCCGGAACGGCATTGGTAAGCAAAACCTTTAATGAAAATGGCTGACTTTGATGTTTGTAATAAACAAAAATGAATATCCCCATTAAAGGGAAAATCTAACAATCTTAACATTTATATAAATCTGTAAAAATGAATGGTATATTTTGCAAACTACTTATGAACTACGGTTTTGGGGAAGCGTATTTTGAATATTTTGAATCATGTAATTTTTTCCGCAAACAATACAAATATAGATATATCCGTGTTTATGGTTGATTTAAGGATGATAAACATGTCATCTGAATATGAATATAATTGATACTGAAAAATATCCGCCTGCTCGACAGAATATGAAGTTTGTGACTCGTTCGCTTCGCTCACTCGCCAACAAACTTCATATTCTGGCTCGGTAGGCTGATATTTTCGGTATCAATCAATTCACATCCAGATAACATATATTTCTCCCAACATTTAAACGATAATTCATGTGATGTTGACAAAAGTAAATAAAAATCAGCATCATCAGCTATGTAACATTTCATTTTTTAAACATAAATCAAATTAGGAACCGTTGTGTCAGAAATATCAACCAACATCATCCTACAAAAATGTACTTGACACAAATATTTATAACCTCTGCTGGGACTACCGATTTGTTTACGTCATAATCGAGATCATGACATTTGTACTTTCTAAACCGGAAGGTCATTAGTAAACAGAATACTTAATGAAAATGGGTGGATTCGCCGACTTTGATATTTGTAATAAAAAAATGAAAAAAAAGAACTATCACCATTAAAGGGCAACATTCAACAATCTTAATATTTATATAAATCCGTAAAAATGAATGGTATATTTGCAAACTACTTATGAATTATGTTTTGGGGAAGTGTATTTTTAATATTTTGAATTATGTGATTTTCCCGCGAAAATACAAATATCGAAACATATATATATATGTCTCCGTGTTTATGTATTTAAGGACGATACACATGTCATCTGAATGTGAATATGATTGATACTGAAAAAATATCAGCTTGCTCGACATAATATGAAGTTTGTGACTCGTTCGCTTCCCTCACTTGTTAACAAACTTCATATTTTGCTAGTTTCGGTATCAATCAATTCACATCCATATAACATGCACTTATTATACCGAACGAAGCCAAGAAAACACATACATGTATAATACTGCTGCCAAACATATTTTAAGTCCATTGGAACGTTGTGTCAGACATTCAAAAACCATATCCACAACAATGAAGAATACAATTGTTGTGGTGATTGTAGCGGTCGCCTGTAAGTGATGCGTTCCGAGTTCCTCTGAAGTTTTCCTGTCAAAGAACGATAACCCTGGCGGGAAAACCCGCGAGGCTTCAGAGGGTGTGGAATATGATTTTTATTTCACGTAATATGATGTTTGTCCTGTGTGATCACATGTTCTGATTTTTACACATTGTCCAATCAAATTAATTTATTTATGGTAATTAATATATGAGGTTTAATAATACTTTTTATAGAACGTCATGTGACCCGTTTTCAGCCAATCAACGTTTCCAAATAATATACAAAAATGATGAATATATATATATATATATATATATATATATATATATATTAAGTATATATGTACCATCTACCCACGCTTAGACACGTGTCTTATGTTTATATCTAGATTTTCCTTACGAGACAAGGTAACACTTCGATTATTGAAGCTATATTTTTATATAGCGGATGTGGCCGAGTGGTCCTTGGCGCTGGACATATGTCTAAGTGATTGGTGCTGCAGTGTATCAATGGTGTCGAGGAAAGAACACAATTTGTCAGCTCAAAGATTTAATTCTAACACTGTTGGGTTAAATTTTCAGGCGTATATAATTGAATCAGTTTCAATCAAACAGAAATAACATTTAATGATGTTGCTTACTCCAATTTTATGTAGGATTTTCTTAGTAGAGAAAATATTATATAAAAGCTTCAATGGAAAATTTCTTTATCTATTATCATTTGAAGTAGTATATTGAACATTTCTTTATATATTATCATTTGATGTAGTATATTGAAAATTTCTTTATCTATTATCATTTGAAGTAGTATATTGAAAATTTCTTTATCTATTATCATATTTTCAATTGAAGCTTTTATATAATATTTTCTTTACCGTCCAGTTTCAAACTTACCTTTTATATCTAAGATCCTTGAAAAGGTAGTATCAACACGTCTAGAAGAACATATCAATTCACATAGTCTACAGGGTAATCTACAATCAGCATACGGACAGTGTCATTCAACTGAAACGGCCTTATTTCGAGTTCACAACGATATTGCGTATGCACTGGATAATAATCAGTGTGCTGTGCTAGTAATGATGGATCTGTCAGCCGCATTCGACGTTATAGACCACTGAATAATCTATCGACGTATGCAGTATTCATATGGAATAACTGGTGATGCGCTTTCATGGATAGTGTCGTACCTTAATGACAGAACACAACGCATCACTATCGGGTCTACTCAATCGAACAGATTACAACTTAACAACGGAGTACTGCAAAGGTCGGTTCTAGGACCGCGGAAGTACTGTATGTTTTCCAAGCCTATCGGTGAAACTTCTGGTAGACATGGAATGAACTATCGCTGTTACGCTGATGATACCCAGGTGTACCTTGTTATCAAGCCATGTGACATTTAGAATGATATCGCACAAAAGTCAGTCTTGCTTATCAGATATCAGCAGATGTTTCAAACTCAATCTATTGAAGTAGAACCAACACAAGTCCGACCTAATTAATGATTCGCCTCAACATCGCAAGAGTTCACAGGTTGCAACTAGAATTTGACGGAAATTTAGTCTGTGACGCATGTTGTGTTAAAAACTTAGGAGTATTTTTGTTATAAAACCCCGAACATGGAAAAGCAAAGATAATCTCTTACACAGTCGTGCTTTTTTTCAAATTAGGAACATTGGGCGTATATGACCTTGCATCTCGAATGACGCATGCACAACTTTAGTCTCGGCCCTTGTGGCATCTCGCCTTGACAATGGGAATGCCCTGTTGTATGGTGTAAATGCAAGTCTAATCACGAAGCTAGAGCAAATACAGAACACTGCCGCACGACTCATTACACGAAGCAAAAGATGTGAACACATCACACCTGTTCTCATGGATATATACTGGCTTCCTGTTTGTTATAGAACTCAATATAATCTACCTCTTTATGTATTCAAAGCTTTAAAAGGCCAGGCTCCTGTATATCTGAAAGACCTTGTTACAGTGTACGAACCAGCAAGGACACTTCGTTCCGAGAACGCAATGCTTGTAGTTCAACCGAAAGTGCGAACTAAACCATATGGTGAAAGACGTTTTGATAAGGCGGGCTCGTTTTGTGGAATAGTCTTCCCAGCAGCATTAGACATGAACAATCCATTTAAGCCTTCAAAAAGCAGCTGAAAACTTCATAGACGCGCCTACAGTGATTTTACTTAATTTTTCTCGATACTATTTAACATTTGTATTGCTCTTTATGTAGATCATCGGTTTCTTGCTGTACATTTTTATCCACACAATTTCAAATTTTTACCGTTTTAAATTGTTGGTTATTTTCTCCCGATAAGTTTATTTTTGCAATACTTTTGTGAATGTGTAATAATAAATGATCTTTGCTCGTGTTTTTTTTATTATCAATACTACATTTTTTAATTGTTGATTTGAGGTATTTACACACCTTGTGAATTTTTTTTTTTTTTTTTTTTTTGGTACTTTTCTATGTTTACACTTGTACTTTGTATATATTTTTATTAGAGTAATTTTTATTTTATTATATAATGCGCTATATAAGTACTGTAAATAAATAAATAATGTAAATACATACTAATAAAATCTTACATACAATTGGAGTAAACAACATCATTAAATGTTATTTCTGCTTGATTGAAACTGATTATATTATTGGTTATATATGGGAATGTACAATATCAAAACGATAAGGACAATCTTTTAATGATTGGGTATCAAATACATTTCACATTGACCCCCATACACTTACACGTGCAAAATGCATTGTTAGGAATGTCTAATAAGATAAATTCTTTGATCCCATTTTTGGGGTATTTTTCCCCAAATTTATATACATTGTTGTAAGTGGTGTGGTCACATACTATTCTCCCTTGTGAGTGATTGTTGTTTAACGACTACTCAGCCATTTGTCAGCTATATCATGGCGAAAACAAGTTAATTTGAAATGAAATGATGATGAGGTCCGCTTTATACTAGACCAACACTTAGCTGGATTTTGATAGTGCTAGCTCACAGAAACAACATTCCGCGTATAGAAGTGTTGCCTCATTTGGACACATTATTCTAATTCCGAGCCAAATACGTTACTCTTTCTCCTTAATGCTGCGTGCTTATCGGAGAAGCAACATATGCCAATTTTAAAGTGTTTCGTATGACCCGATCGGGACTCGAAATCACGATCTACCGCACTCGAGGGGCGAGCACGATAACCATTACATCACAGATGTGGTCTAAAAAGTAATACAGGGAACACGTAAGAAAAAAATAATGCCTTTGTACACGATTTGTTTTAAGTTCCACTTTGAACTGTGAGTGTGATAATAAAGGGAGTTGTGGTGTTTATCGCCACTTTCAACACTTTTTCAATTATATCGTGGCGGTCTGTTTACTTTGTGAAGGAAATTGGAGTACCCGGATAAAACCACCGACCTGCCACTCGTCACTGACAAACTTTATTACATAATGTTGTATTAAAGTTTGTCAGTGACTTGCATCAGAATGTGGGATCAAATTTTAAATTCCCAGAATAAAATTATTAGTGACTGTGACGAAAGAAAAGAATAAAAGAAAAGTAGGTCACATGGCAATCACTACCCTCAAATTAGAGGGAGAAGTCACTTCTCTTTCAGGGAGCGCAAAGGGAGAAGTGGGGAGACTTCTGGGAGAAGTTAATTGTGATTAATGGAAACATTGTTTTGCGACCCTTCAGAAGTTACCCTGACAAACTTTATCACACAATGTTGTATGGACTACACATCCCCAGAGCGGGATTCGAACTGGTGATAGGCACTGATTGCACAGGTAGCTATAAATCCAACTACCATACGATCACGACTATGACGGCCCCTGTTCAGGATTGGAAATTGCTACCTCAATCACAAATCTACAACATTTGAAATGTACCAGTGTTAAATTGGAAAGAAGTGTAATTTGGTATTTATGATAATTAATTTCAATAATTAAATCTCACATCGATCCCCACTCTTTGAATACTGACTTTGCACACTCACTCAGGCTATTATTTATAATGGACACGATTAAGCTTTCATTGGTAATCCTCTGTTGCCACTTTATCAACATGCAATTAAAAGTGGAATGGAAATTTTAATAAATATATAAAAAAAATTGTATGAATTAGATATATTAGACATGTTTTAATCACTCGTGTGCACTGTTGATATATGTTCAACCTAAATATAATTTACCCTTTACCCTTTAAGGTGTCATTTCATTTGTTGTTTATTTTTAAATGTATTCAATATTGATTTTTGTAACTAAACGAATCGTATTTTAGCATAATTTGTGTCGTACTGTTGTATTAACAGGAAAATAGTCCAGATGAATCATGCTCCGCATAAAAAGGCAATGACCATATTTCTACTGTAATATCAAAACGTTCTTGTTTAGATTTGAAAATTGTTTTTTTTTTACTATCTAAATCCTATATAAATCCATAATCAATATTATCCAGTTCAGAATTGTTCGTATTTTCATTGAAGACTTGAGATATTGAGTCTAAAGTGTACTGATGTTGATTTTCTGCAACTTCAAAAGTGGTCTACATACAGTAAATTTTGTCAAACATCGGTTGAGAAATGTTTGCTTGGCAAATTCGTAGAAAGTTAGCCCTTTGTTGAACACAGCCAGTGAGAAGGTGCTCATGGACAGAAGAGGCTATCTGGAGAGCCATAGGTTTTCTACAAACTACTTTTCATAGCGAGAAGTGGGTGCACAGTGTAACATTAGCCATAAAGTAATCGCACTGCCGACAAGCTAACACATTATTATATTGTGTTCTATCTTTTTCGATGATATGAAAAGCCTATTTCATTCAAAACTAATAGATGGTAAAACATTAGTGCCAACAAGTTGTGAATGCGAAACGGTATGGATTTGTTTCAAACAGCCGTAACACTCAGATTAGTATTTCTAAACAAAAACATCGTAATAATCGAAATTAAATTTATTTATTGTAAGAACTCCATTACAAATGTTTAGAGAAGTCGTAAGTGAAATGCGCAGTTCAAAACTATGTATTCTACTCCCCAGTATTAAATAACAAAATACAATTAATAGTGTGAATGCCTGTTTGTAGAGAGCACATGCTATGTGACCCATTGAACGCTCTGGTGATCTCTGACTATATCAACAAGATAATAAGGCTGAAACAATAGTGGAGAAGGAAATGCCTACCCATTCAGGAGCGCCTGAGTTCACCTGCAGTTGTAGTGGGGCTCAAGTTTCTCAATCGTTATTTTTTTGTCATTTTTCGTTTGGTCTTCAATTTACGGAACGTGATAACCCCTTTAGTATTGTCAAGCTCTTTTTGTATTGTGATGCTCGCGACGCGACATGGGTGGCGCATTGTCTTTTATTCCTGGTCATGGTCATGGTGAGGTGCACTTGGTACAGCATTACCGATATATTATAAAGTGTGTCAGTGACTTACGGCAAACCGATGGGCTTTATATGTGTACTCCGGTTTCCTCCACCGCCACGATGTAATTAAAATACTATTCAAACTAAAGTTTGAAGACACCAACAGAAGCCGTAAATCGAAGCAGGATAAACAATGCAAAAAAAGTTTCTTTAAAGACTATAACCCATCCACCTAAAAGACAACAGCGAAAAGAAATGACATTAGGTAAGTTCAATAAAGTCACCGTCTTAAAATCCCTGATAACAACTATGTGCTTATGGAATATCCTTCACAAATGAAACGGATTTTCCCGCTTATCTTAAGTTATATCAGGTTCTTTCGTAATTCATCACTTATCACCGGGCTTGTATCTAGAATAATACGACGGATAGCAACTCCCTAATGTTCCTGGGCACCGCAGTTCACCCCCGGTTTTAGTGGGGTTCGTGTTGCACGAACTTTTGTTTTCTGTTTCGTGTTTTATAGATCGCTGTTTGTCGTTCTAACCCTTTTTCTTTTGGCAATTATGTTGTCTGTCCTTCACACTTTTCTTAATCAAAACATTATATATCTTCCTTCTTTTCCTAACAGACCTGCGGAAATAAAAATGAGAAATACGATAAAAAAACTACAACTTTCGGCATTATCAAATTATCCCCCTGTTTATCAAATTGAATGTTCAGAGTAATCGGTATATTTGGAAACAGCACAAAATACAAAATTATTCATTTTATGTGGTTAGCTTTACACAGCATCATAAACACGGCGGGTTCTACTAATGGAACAGGAACATATTCAGATACCCACATGATAAATGTACTCTTCACATCTTTTCACGGTGCGAAAACTATGCATATTATATATTGTGTTGAGTGCCATTATGTATGATTTCCTACGATATAACTGAAACATTGTTGTGGTGTCAAACACCTTAACAATGACCCCTGTATTGTCTTTTTGTATAGCTAAGCATAACAAATACATTGATGGTCGTTATCTTTCGATGACAGAATAGTTTGTTTTCATGTTTAAGGAGTCGTCCTATGGTAATTTGATTTACAATTACCTGTGAAATCGGTGCCTAATACCATTAATGTTGTGAGTTGGAATCCAGTTCAGTCGAGGTGTACTCGATACAATGGGATAACGTTTGTCAGTGACTTGAGACAAGTCTGTGGTTTTCTCCGATTACTCCTATTTCCTCCACCAAAATAACTGACCTCCATGATATATCTAAAATATAATTGAAGTTAGCATTAAACGTCATAACCATAACCCCTTTTCATGTTATTGTGTCCATTAATTGTTGTAAATATTCATCAAACGAAAGCAGGTGCTCTATTGTTCTTTTTCTAACCCAAAAGAGTAAGGACAAACAAAACGGAAATACTTAGTGCTGCGATCTTATCGAAGAAGCAACACATACCAATTGTATAGCACTCGATGCGAGTACGCTAACCATTATGCCACCGATGTGGTTCACTTTAAAGGTACAAACAAGACTGAAATGCACGTTATTTTTTAAGAGTGCCATACACTTTAAATGGTTTGATTGATAGACTGTTGTATAACAATTTATCAATCAAACCATTCCAGCAATGACTCAGCTATATCATGGCGAGAACAATTTAATTGTCAATGAGATGATGATGATGTTCGCTTTGTACTAGTCCAACAATCTGAGTTGAATTTGTATAGTGCTAGCTCACTAAAAGAACAGTCCGCGGTTAGACATGTTGTTCCACTCGAACGCAATATTCTGATTCCGAGACAAACAGTCTTTGCTCTTTCTCCTTAATTCCGCGTGCTTAGCGAAGAAGCAACAAATATCAATTTTATATTCTTCCGTTTTGATGTGTTTCCTATGTAGGACAAGCCATACAGACAGCTGCGCGTGACCTTGTCTTACATGGCATTGTCAGCCAATCAAATCGGCCGAGTATAATCAAAAGTCCGCTCCTACGACTGATGTAGTAATATAAATTGTCGTCTTAGTAGATTTTAGAAAGCTTCAAATATCAATTTTACCTGAATTTTAACTGATTTCCCCTAATAGATTTAATGCGGTTTTAAATAGGTGTGTATTTACTGCATTGCACGTGGTGTTGTAATATTTTGTGTAGTAAACATGGCATTGACATGCGAATGAATGAATGAAATCGACATGCTTTCTTTTTAAGTTGAAACGGAAGAAACAGGTACTTGTACTCGTCCTTATTGAAGATCTGGGATTTCTTCCACTCGTGAGAGAAATTCAGCGTCTTTCCACTCGTTCCGCTACGCTCCACTCGTGAAAAGACGGAATTTCTTGCACCCGTGGAAGAAATCCCAGATCTTCAATAGGGACTCGTGTAAGAACCTATTAGTCTTTGGTTTCACCCGACCGAGGCTCGAACCCACGATCTACCGCACTCGATGCGAGTACGCTAACCAGTATGCCACTGATGTGGTTCACTTTAAATGGAAATGATATAATTATCAATATATATTCTACTATACTACGAAGTTTTTCTTCTTTCTAGCCACATCTCCTATCAACTGTCGATCGAGAAAAACATGTTTATACTAGACGGTATGTGCATCTTAATTGATAAACCCCTATTTTGGTGTTTCTCATTTGAATATAAACTTGACCGCACTTTCGTAAATCAAAAGCCCCGGGCTTTGAAAATACGTTCTGTCAATTGCGTAATTTATTGTTTGCCTAGTTGACAGAAAATAGTCAACGTATTTGTTTTTCAAGCGTCTGAACTGTCGATCAAGAAAAACATATATATACTAGACAGATAGTACGTGGATCGTACTTGATACATCCCCATTTTGGTTGTTGTCAGTTGCATAGCCCGTCAATGGAGTTTTCAATTAATATTTTGCTCCCCCTCCTTTTCCACAAACGTAAGAAAAACAGCAATACAATAAAATACCAAATTGTAAAGAGAAGTAAGCGATACATCCTCACAATTGTGTCTTCATAGCCTATAATGAAAAAAATTATATCACACTGTCGGAACAGTTCCATATTTCAATAGACATATCATAAAAATAAGAAAATTCGATACCACTAACACACATATACCTCAACAGACAACACTATAGGACAACTATTATCGAGGGAGAAGACAATAATATATTTAGTACACGACATCCCATTCAGGACATAAAAGAAAACACTCTCAAATCCAATATAATAATAATAACAAAATTTACAGTGTAACATTATATTTGCATTGCCAAACCTGGCCATCTTGATAGGACACTACAGCGCGAGTTTATTATAAGGGAGATAATTCTTGACAAAAATAAAAAAATATGCGGGAAAATCTATGCCACATCTATATTCTCCGCAGGAAATCGTTTGAAACTGGTATAGTTCGCGTCACTAGGTATAGTCACCCGTTGTCAAGTGTGCTGTTCAAAAATATTACACACTGATTATCCAATCAAAATACAGCATTTTCATATGTTAGGTACTAAAATGTTATAATATGCATACTATTACATAGTATCATAATGCTAACAATTCCAAATCTCTTAAAAAAGATTTCACCCCCACTTCTTGGAGAACTATTTTGCGGAGGTAAAAATTAAAAAGTTAACAATGATCACAGATTTCATTTTCAAGAGAGAATTGATTTGAAATGAATGATTTATTTTCATCTTTATTGATATTTACAATAATTAGAAGAATTTTAAAGACATTTGCTTACTATTTCTAAATTTTACAAAAATCTTGGAAAATGGGCGTTGACAGAGAAGTTGTGTAGCGTAGCAGGTACGACAACTCTGGATAGAGAATGATATAACACCATGTGCTTACCGCAGTCTGATAGAAAACACCATAACCTAATAAAAAAGAAATATGCATACCTAATTCTGATATAAAACAGCATAGGCTTACCGCAGTCTGATAGAAAACACCAGATGCTTACCAAAGTATGATAGAACACATCATATGCTTACCCAAGTCTGGGAGAAAACACCATATGCTTACCCAAGTCTGATAGAAAACATCATATTCCTACCAAAGTATGATAGAACACACCATATTCTTACCAAAGTATGATAGAACACACCATATTCTTACCAAAGTATGATAGAAAACACCATATGCTTACCCTTCATAAGTCAACTCAAGTGTGAGAGAAAACATCACAGACCTACCCAAATATGATAGTCAAAATCATATTTCGGTTAGAAAACATCACAAGCCTACCCAATTTGGATAGAAAACATGGTTGTATTCTGCATGGAAGGCTTCCCGAAATATTGAGTTTTCTCTTGCAGGTCATTTGTAGTATGTTACATTACCACCAGCAAGCCAGGCTATTCACCATCCTAGGGTTCCTACGGCGCTAATAAAATGGTCACATAATGCTAAAAATTGCAATGTCTACGGCGAGTGAATTTCCTTCTGGGTACAGAACTGAAACATTTGGTGATATATTTTTCTTTGACCAGTTCATGCCGTTTAATGCCAAAATAAATATTATGTTTTATATTTGTTGCTATACCAGTCCACAGCTCTTTTTAAATATCCTTTAGAGGCAGCTTGAAATCCCACCTGTGGATGAGGCGACCTCAACATGTTACCTCTGCGTATGTCATTGTCTTGTTGTCATTGGTATTCAAGCGCACCATGTTCTCTTTACGTTGCCATACATTTGACACAATATTAAATCTGTTGTTGCATATTATATATTGTGCCTTTAACATATGTTCTAGTTTTAATTCTGCCTATTTTTGCATGTTAAACAAGAATGAGAACTGTTGTCTAAGTTCTGATCTGTGTTTATCAAAGTAATGGTAGGACGGTAGATATATCCTTAATCTAACATTATAATCATTGTCAATGGCTATCAAATTTTCATCAAAAACAGCGTTGTGATCTTCTGTGATAATCTGCAACTTTCTTGAATTACAAATAGATAAATCCTTCAAAATGACAACATTTATATTAAATATATTCAGTAGATTACATTTTTCTGCTCTCAAAATTTTCGTATTTTGTAGATCTTGCTATGCCATATGATGAAGCGAACTGAAACATCTGATTTCCAACCCCACCGTCAAACATTTGGCAAATGTAGCCTTGACCGGGATATAGTAAAGCTGTTGTACTATCATCATCTAAGTCGCTTTCCCTTAACAACCAATACACAAATCCAATCGCCATTATTATGTATGTTATTTTGGTAGTTATGACCCTTTTTACTAAAATTAGAAACAAAAATAGTCTTTTAAGTCTATATAAATTATATATGCGTTTCATTTGCAACAAGTATATTTGTCTCAAAGGATTAGAGTTATCCTGTTTAACGTCACTTTTCACAATATTTCAGCAACATCGCGGCGTTAAGATTTATTGATGGGGAAAACTGGAGTACTAATATTACACAACAAAATATAGACATTGTGCCATATAAATGCACATTAATTTATTGTAGCTAACATTGTCGACGTGTTTCTTGTATCCGTGTAATTTTATTGTATATTTAATGGTCACATTGCTAATGTCTTTACTGCAATTTCATTTTCCAATTCGTGTCTTCACATAGTGTGCCTCGTTAACATGGGCGGAACAAGATAGATGAGATGATATTTTGGGAGTTATTTCGCCTCATTGACTATTACAAAAAAAGTAATTGAATTAATGGTGATTTGGTTTGGTTTATGGTGCTTAGCGCCACTTTCAACAATATTTCAGTAATATCCTGGCTGTCAGTTTTATTGGTGGGGAAACCGGAGTATCCGGAGAAAACCCCCGACCTGAAGCAAGTCACTGACAAATTTTGATCACATAATGTTGTATCGAGTACACCTCGCCTGAGTGGGATTCGAACTCACAACATTAGTGGTGATATGCATTGATTGCACGGGCATTTGCGAACTCAAATACCAAATACCATATGATCCAAGAAGTATTTGTATTCAAAGATTTCAGCGAGTCATTGATTCATCAATTTATGCACTAAAGGGTGAAGAAAACCTTGTTAGTTGTCTATATTTAGTAAATTAGACTGTACTCACAGACATCTATTGATTACATGCACTTACAGTTAAAACTAAATTTACACATAGCGCTCAACGACGGTATTACAGTATCCTAAAATAGGAACACAAATTTAAATGTAAATTTCATGTAATGCATCATAAGATAGTTTAATGCAATTGACTTACCATATGCTATACATGTATTTGTTTGAAATTCATGCATGTGTGCTTCCCTTCGTTTAAGGCATGGTGCGTTGTTGCCGTGTTGAACGCATGGTAGTTGGATTTACAATTACCTATGCACTCATTGCCTATCAAAACTGATGTTGTGAGTTCGAATCTCGATAAGGACGAGGTGTACAACAATTATGCGATAAAGTTTGTCAGTGACTTGCGACAGGTCAGTGGTTTTCTCCGGGCATTCTGGTTTCCTCCACAAATAAAACTGATCACCACGATATAACTGAAATATTGTTGAAAGTGGCGTTAAACACCATCAAACAAACTAACCATAGGATATATTTGTATTTGTTTGGAATTCATTCCTGAGTGTTTTACTTCATCTTAGTTATGGTATAAATAATCAAATTCATGAAAATTACATTGTATTATATTATTTTTATATAATAACTTAAAGCAGTAATATTACATACTAGTATATGCATTGTATGAGGGAGAGGTCATGTATACATTCCGATTTATAAGTAGAGTGTACAATTACAAGATACATTCAAAGCGAAATACACACCATGTAATAAACTATTTTTATATAATATAACACAATTACACATCATTGTGTATTTAAACAACAAATAAAATCGAACATAACATCATTATGACTTCATTGGCAAGGGATTTGCCCGGTTATAGTATTGTTCCAATAATTTGTTCTAATACAGAGAATAATAACAACAAAACGGTGAACATAATACTTGCATGTTATACGATCACACATGGAAATTGACGTCACTAGATACATGGGATATAATACAGACTTATAAGACTCATTCTAACATGACGTCCTTCATTGGCTATATAAATAATACAATGATAAAACTCACGATATATTTTAATTCGCTCATGCGTATTGACGAACAAATCATAAACATAATTCCCTAGTGAATTTATGTATTCATGCAGCACTGTGGTGAATAACAAACATAAAACTGGCCGTATTGTTTTTACCTATATTTTCCGGAAAAAATACTTAAGACAACCATCAATGGACTTTGACTTTTGAAATTTAACATCTTCTGGAAGTCGTTTACAAGGAACGCTGATGACATTGAAAGACATGGTTACTGATTTATTTTCAAGATTTTGTGAGCATTTTACTTGTTTAAGTTGCAAATTTTCAAAATGCCATTAAATTGGAAAATATCAGAAACTTCATAGCATCACAGTCTATTTATACATCAAAGAAAAACAACTGTAAACTGTAAAACATGAAGGTTAGTCAATTTTGTTATGAAATGCATTTGCATTACCGACTTCCACTTAGAAAAAATAAGTTAGATTTTTCCTACTAGAATCGAAATAATTCATGGAAGCCAGAGTTTGTATCACGTTTTAGCATTGGTAACATTATTTTCGTTGCATGTTATCCCTCGCCAACGCTCAGGATAAAATTTATACGAAAATAATGTTACCCGTGTTAAAACTGTATACAAACTCTGTCTTCCATGAATTATTTCTTAATAGTCCAATAGCTTCAGAAGAAACAAGCAACAAACACATGTGTAAGTATTTATTGTTTGTAGTCGACCAGCACCCCTCCCCATTCTCATTCAACTTTATATTAAATGGCACGCAAATGAATAGAAATATCTTTTATAGTTTGTGTGCGAATTGTAAAATCCTTACCTGCTCAACCCCTGTTTGATATATTGCGATCAATTGTCAAGGTCATCACTATTTGTGGAAAACTACGAGCTAATGTTAGAACAGTTAATTTCTACTGAAACGAAATTAATTTCTAATACATCGCTTTCGTCAACTGGATGCCAGGGCGGTTTTAACAGCAGCGTTATATGTCCCCTGCGACCCTCTATTCATAGCCACTCATAGTATGGGTACGTCCAACACAATCAGTGTTCGAACATTATATATCATGCCGTACACAACATACATATATTAGCATGGGACCCCTACGCTCACGAGACTCCCAGGGAACTGTCCAGCGTGGACATGCATAAGGACGTCGCTGCTTGATGCAATATGTATTACACCAAATAAGTTATTTTAAGTATTTTTATTAATCTATTAATTCATCATATGTGCAATTATACAATATTTTATTATTAAATAAATGTTTAATAATCAATTCATAATAAAATCATATCTTTAATAATACACTTTTACTTTTTAATATGACCTTGTTGCATCATTTTCACTAGGATGGGAGGTATGGATCCATTAAGCTAGTTTACCTACTTTTGAAGTGTATTTACCAAGCTAGAAAATTGAGCGGTTATGTATCTGATTGATTTTGGTGTTTAACACCACTTCCAGCAATAATTTAGCTATATCATGGCGACCAGTTTTAGTGGAGGAAGAAGCCGGTGTACCAGGAGAGAACCACCGACCATGGGCAAGTAAATGGTATACTTTATCACTTGCGGCTGCTACTCGAATGAACACTTTTGTAATTTACAAAGGCGGGCGCGAACCCACGCCGTATTGGTGATAGGCTTGTATGATTTATTAGGTATTTCAACTACCTAACTCATTGACCTACCCGGTCCCTGGTTATGTATCTGTGTGCATGCATATACAATAATATACATATTTTGCTTTGCTATGGTATTCCTTAATATTCCGCATTTCATCTACCCTATTAGGACACATAGGATTCCCCCCCCCGATCCCCTGAGTCACGAATATGTTATCGTCTGTGTCATGTTTTACAGCTTTTTTGTCTGTATTCTGAATGTGTACCTTACATTATGTATATTGACAATACTTTCCAACTGTCTTTAACCACATCTGGGGCGTAATGAATAGCATGCTCTTCGCATGTTTGAGTCAACCCAAAGACTATGCAATTGGTATGTGTTGTTTCTCACGCAATATTAATGAGACAGAAGAAATACTGGTTGGCTCGGAATCAAAATAATGTGTTCCGAGGAGCGACAAGTTAATCCGCGGACTGTTGTTACAGCGTGTTGCTCTAGAACTAAGCGGACCTCATCATCATATCATTGAAAATTAACTTGCTCTCGCCATGATATAGCTGAAAAATTTCTGAATTGGCGTATACTAACATTCACCCTCTCCAACAGTCTTGTAAAATTCACAATTGACAATGACTGTAAACACCATAACACAACTCCACAATATTAACATATAAAACTCTGCATACATCAGTTTTCTTTCCAGTCCAAAATTGTTCCCTGTGCGCACGTCATCATCGCTGGATATGACCAGAAAACTTATGTAAATAGTGTAGCGACTCACTCATGCTTGTCAACCATTGTGTGTTCGTTACAACCAGTCATTAATTTTATTAATTTTATTTTGATTTTAAATTCTTGGGAATTTATTACGTTGTATTGAATAATACATTACACTTGATACTTTTTAATCTAATGTGTAATGAATTTCTTATAACAAAGGTTGTGATAGTTGAGCAGAAACAGTTTGTATACAGAGGTGAAATTAATAGGGTTAATAGTTGATGGGAATACACATATATTAAATGTATGCGTTTCTCTTCCTTGATTGTGGTCATCTCAAAACTACACGGTATACATAATGCATTTCTGTATAGAAATGTGTTTCCTAGGTAATCAACTATTAAAGTTTTCTGATTGAGAGCGCTGATTTGGATGTATATTGCCGTCAAACCTGTATTAAGAGGTCACCTTTGGTGGAGGAAACCGGAGTGCCCGAAAAAAACCACCGACCTGCTGCAAGTCACTGACAAGCTTTTTCACCAATCAAATCATTTAAAATTATTAATAATTTATTTTTCTAAAGAAAATATATTCATTGATGCTGTTTGAAAAAACTTTCAATTTTGTATGTAGTGTTTAGTCGATAATTGTTTGCCTTTTTCTTCAAGTTCAGTTGGCTATTACGTTATCTGTTTCTCTTCGAAATACGACCTCTGGTCACTCCATGCGTATCTTAAAGTATTTGCAATATTATAACAATTTTATAATTATCCTCATCATTGGACGATCATTTTCTACAGTTAGTAATCATTGGTCATTTATTTAACAATGAATGTTATTTTATACAACAAAATTATCATGACACATAAAATAACGACAACGATAACACCTCCACATTTAACATAGTATTCAAAGTACAATATTCCTTGAAGCTCACGAGGAACATGACATGACAATGGTGTGTTGATAAATATGGCGGTATTTATCTTCCGACCGAATAAAGAAATAGCATCTCTGACAAACCAAGCGTCCTCTGTTCTATAAAACTTGCGCTCAGTTCGAAATTTTACAGAATAACAAACATCCTGCAAAACTGACACTTGTGAATGCATTATTTCTGCAATAAGCATTCATGTTTGTCAACAGTCGACCTTGCTATGTCGTATAATTCATTCCCATCCTTAATATCAGCCTGTGTCCAGTTGATATGTGTTTTATGATGCATATCATTTGTGAATCCATGCAAAACCATATGTGTAGTATGCCTGAGAAATAAGGACACTATAACTTCAAGCCTATTTGGAAACATTATGTCATCAGCATCTATGAATGATATTAGTGAGCTTTTCGCAAAAGTTGAAGCATTCTGGCGTGATATACTTTGGACAATTTTGATACGTAAAACATACGTAATACTGACGCAAAAAACATTAATCGTAACCGGTTGTTAAATATACCACATTCCTCTTGGCTTGTGTTTGAAATCACTATTATCACTTCCAGAGAGAGGAATGTTTGCATGCTGATTGATTGGAGTAATCCAGGTAATGACACGTCCATATCTGACGGTATAGCTGGTATACAAACTGATACAGACATATAATGCAATAAGGAACCTAATCGTGTTGTATATGCATTACAATTTGAATATTGTTTACGCTTGTTTTGATATTTTCGCAATGTAATTCCAAACTGACACGAGTTGAAAGCATTGGATAGTGCGATAAATTCATATTCAAAACGTCTAAGCTCTGATACATACATTTTCAATCTATTTTCATAATTGTTCCATAGTAACGTTTCCGCCGTTTTATTTTCAAAATTAATATCAATAATTATTTGACCTACATTCTTTTCCAATAGAGGTGGAGTTACCACAGTTCCATCGATGGACATTTTAATTCTCAAAATATCTACTTGTTTATGGTTGAGAGTTGCCATAGCACCCTTTATGCAATGCTGTTCTCCATAACTAGATTCGGATTTATGTAAGGCAGAGACACACCATGTGTGCACGTGAATGTTATTATTAGAAAGCATAGTGAATCGTGCATGTGGTACATCTATATTACATACAAAGTAATGAATGACACATCCATATGTTTTCACAATATCATGTTCTATGGCTATATCTTGTATACACTTGTTTCTGTGTATCTTATCTGCAAATACGTACCGAACCCCGTGGCCTGGATTACCAACAAATTGTTTCTCTTCACACATTCCCATCTGAAGTGTGCTTTATTTAATAAGATTGTAAAACATGGCGATTCCCGTTGAACACAGACTGTTCTGTTGTTCTAATGACGATGTTTTGGTAGTCGATATGTTATTGTGCAGTGCCTTGGATTCCATCAATAATGCGTAATACGATGGATATTGATGTATCTTCTTAATATTTGATGATTGCCTGTATTCATTATTTGTATTTCTCGAGTCAGATGACACCCACCATATATTTCTTACCGCCATCACAATATATATGCATGTTACAGCTGTAATAAATTTGCTATATATTTTGATCATGTCTTTTAGAAACATGAGCATGCATTAGTTTGGCTTTATGGTTTTTATCGCCACTTTCAATAATATTTCAGTTATATCGTGGCGGCATTATCATGCAGTACATTGTAAAATATAACCTATGTGTATTTAGAAAGACACTGAAGATGTCGTTACCGTGGTCGAGTTATATACTGCATTAGGATGTGTATCCTTTCAGTAAATATTTAAATGGCTTCCTAACTTACCAAAAATCACACAAACAATATATTTAAATCCAACGTGTTTAAACAATACCTCAGATTGTGCAGAGGCGGATACATTGATTTACACAGGGTATATAAAAATACACAGAAAAGAGGTAAGGCATGGGTCCATGTACCTAGTCTAACCCCACCACTTTTAATTGGTGTGTCTGTACCATGGAAGGAATGTGAGCGGTCAAGTACATTTGTATAAGTGAACAAGGGGCATCGAATTTTCTACGATTGTTCTATTATAATTGGGGTTGTGTAATATTTTTGTTTTTCATTTTATAACATAAAAATGACGATTCATCAATTATAACTGATTGAATATGCCAGACATTTGGTTTTTGATGGTGCTTATCGCCACTTTCAACACTTACAGCTATATCGTGGCGAGGTCAGTTTTATTGGTGAAGGAAACTGGATGACCCGGGAAATAGCACTGACGTCGGGAGTCACTGACAAAATTTATCACTTAATGTTGTACAGCTCGCCCTGGTCGAGATTCTAACATACAACATCAGTGGTGATATACTCTGATAGGTAATTGTAAATCCAACTATCATGTGATCAAGGTCACGACGGCCCCATGTCATTTTGAATAGTTAATACTGAATATCTTTATTTAATATCCCAATTAGTTCAGAAGACAATGAAAACTAAAGCATACCACAGTTAAAACAGTTAAAAGTACAATAACAAAATCGTAATAAGAAGGAAATGGATATCTCTAACACACAATACATGATCGCTCACTTACCTGTCTCAGTACCTACACTTCAATAAAAAGATACATGATCGCTCACTTACCTGGCTCAGTACATACACTTCAATAAAAAGATACATGATCGCTCACTCACCTGGCTCAGTACATACACTTCAATAAAAAGATAGTTTTATGACATTGATGCTACACACAGGCTGGTCTGAATGACAAACATCAATAGTACGAGCGGAATAATATACCATCGTATGCAAATTATTATATTGTTGTTTGTATTTAGAGAACACGATCAGCAAATACATTAACAACAAGCAGCAATCAGAACGTATAGACACCTAAATAAATATGACATTATCTACACAAAATTCTCAAATAGAAACATGAGCACATGGTGTAACGTAAAGTTTTCTAGAATATTCAAGTAAAAGAAAAATACAACCAACAATCCATTCAGTTTATATTTTTTTAATATAATAACAAAATTGCTTCATAATACTGTATACTTACAAATATCAAAAGTGACCTGATAATGTTCAAAGTAAATGTTCCTTTCCTTTCCGGTATATTAGTTTGAACTTTTCCTGTGAAAATGAAATCATGTTGAATTAAAATATCTTCTAGTTTTAGACCACAAAGTTTCCAAATATTGTCCGTTGAAATTGTTAATAGTACAATGTTCAAGTCACGTGACTTTACTAAATAAACCTATCCAAATACAATGCTATAAATTCCATCTGTTATATAAATCCTAGATTTCAGATTAACTTCTCTCGAATTGTATATGCTATATTTTATGAAGTCTCTGGAATATTCCGAATATAATAGTTTACATAAACGATACGCAGAAATATTTAGAACATATCAAACCTCAAGGCCAAAAAAAATGTTAACACCTTGACGTTTTTTTGTGTTACTCTATTTGCACTGATGAATCAAAATTAAAAAAAATATTCTTATGAACAAAATAATATATCCTATTTATTATATGCACATAGCATTGGGTCAAACCCCGTTTGTTTTGTAGTGTCCATGATGCTCATCTGTTCAGATTACTGTGTTGTAAGAAGAATTGTATTTATTTATTTTTGAAATTTAATTTTGCCTAAGTTAGTTTTTCCCCCTATCTCTTGATTATGCGTGAGTGGGTGAATATTATTTACCACCAAATGGACAAGTGTGCAGATAAATCATGATATGTTGATAAGATGATGATACTGATGATGACGCCCGCTTTGTTCTAGACTAACTGACCGATTTGGATTTGTATAAAGCTAACTCACTGAAATAACATTCTACGGTTAGGCATGTCGCTCCACTCGGGAACATATTTCTGATTTCGAACCAACCAATCTCTGCTCTTAATCCGTAGTCACTGCGGATAACCTTAATTTTATTAATAATTACATTATGTAGAAACTGACTACTGGGCAGATGATACCCTCGGAGACTAATAGTTCACCAGCACAGGTATCGAAACAGTGATGGTAATATTGATTACTGGGCAGATGATACCCTCGGAGACTAATAGTTCACCAGCACAGGTATCGAAACAGTGATGGTAATATTGACTACTGGGCAGATGATACCCTAGGAGACTAATAGTTCACCAGCACAGGTATCGACACAGTGGTAGTAACATTGACTACTGGGCAGCTGATACCCTAGGGGACTAATAGTTCACCAGCACAGATATCGACACAGTGATGGTAATATTGACTACTGGGCAGATGATACCCTAGGATACTAATAGTTTACTAGCACAGGTATCGACACAGTGATGGTAATATTGACTACTGGGCAGATGATACCATAGGAGACCAATAGTTCACCATCACATGTATCGACACCAGTGATGGTAATATTGACTACTGGGGAGATGATACCCTCGGAGACTAATAGTTCATCATCACAGGTATCGACGCAGTGGTAGTAACATTGACTACTGAGGAGATGATACCCTCGGAGACTAATAGTTCATCAACACAGGTATCGACACAGTGGTAATAATAAAAACGTAGATATATAATTCAGCACTCACGACGCGTTTCAGTGATAACCGTGATCAGGAACACTCATCATCAAGATTTTTCCAGAAGCGTGATGTGTTCTCTAAATTAGATATCTACTTTCATATTCGTTCTTTCTTATTTTGTCTTCTTTTGCAGATATAGTGCCAATGACCAACAACAGACATAAGCCTGGATTGTGTATAGATAAAGATTTACAATTAATTATTAATATTTTGATACACGAGTAATTACACAGCATGACAAGAATATAAAACAAATGCGTGTTTCTATTAATAAAATAATAGTGCGTTTATGCATGAAGAAATACACAGCATGAACAGATTATAATACAAGTGTGTATTAGTGTATAAATACATCAAGACGTACACAGCATGAACATATTATCCTACAAGTTTGCATTAGTGTATAGATACATCAAGACGTACACAGAATGAACAGACGATACATCAAATATCTGTTATTATGCGTGTCTACTGACATTGGATTTCTAATTATCTATATCAAAGCTACATCTTAAAATGTGGTTAAATAAAATACTCAAATACAAGATGTCAAATAAAATAGATCTGTCATTTTGTTACATATGGGTAATGACAAAATTACCGAACACAAAGCAATCTTCCGAAGGGAAATTAAAAACTCATAAATCAATAAACAGACAAAATCAGTCAACAACCGGGAAACTGGAAAACCGCAATGGACCTGACTTGGTACAGGCATGTCTAATGAAATGGTGGCTTGAATCAGATTCTACGGCGCCAACCTCTCGCTTCCATTACGGTTCAAAGGTTCCGGTTGTCACTAAACCAGCATTTATAACAATACTGGAAAAAATAGGAAAAATAGTAGTCAAACAGTACTAAATTCAGTATCTAATATATCTCGTGAACCATCACTATAAACTATGAGTCCTTTGAAGTATTTTAATTACGACCGTAAATTTCAAAAGCATTCTGACGTCACACATTAAAAAAAATATTTTTGACATTGTAACCATGTACACCAAATCCTTATCTTTATACATTTTCAATATATGAAAATGTATCTTTTACATATCACATGTTTCAATTTACCTGTTAAACCCCTTGGACATAGTAAGCTGTCCTATATATTCGTGCATTACGTTACGATTTTCGCATAAAAACGATGTTCTGTTCGTTTTTACCTCAAGTTGTAGGAGGGCTCATTTCTTATTTACGTTATTGTGTTTGTTTGAGCGCAGTGGTGTCAAACGCATATTGCGTTTTGTTTTTGTTTTGTTTTTCCTCAGATTGTGGGGGCCCAATGAGTTAGATTGTTGGATTGCCTAACTACTCATACAAGCCTAGCAACAATACGCGTGGGTTCGGGCCCGGCTTTGTAAATTCCAAAAGGATGCACCATCTGTATAGCACGTTTATATACTGAACTATATTTTATAATCATGTTTTCTCAACCATCGGTATACCAATGTTATATACTGAAATTTATCTTATGATCATGCAACATACAACATCGGTATACTACATTATATGGTTAAATTTGTAATAATTATATTATATGCAACAACTGCATACCATGTTATATACCGAAATTTATCTGAGAATCGTGTTATAAGCCAAATCGGTATACCCTATTATATACTAAAATTTCTCCGATTATCATGTTTCTCCACCATCGGTATATACTGATTTTTTTTCTGATAATCATGTTATATGCAACATCAGAATACCACGTTATATACGAAAACATATCTAATAGTTAAATTACATGCAACATCACTATTATATTCAGGTATTTTACAGCCGTTTTTGCATCTATTTTTTGTGCAGTATTTATTTGAAGCCTTTACAATTGTTGATTTTTATGTTCTGTTCTATCATGCCTTTTGTTGATTATATAAAGTATTGAAAACTTATTAGCCTTAATTTTTATTGCCATAAGCTCGAATCCCAGTGGAAAACAACCTGGATATGTCTAAATGTCTTTTTGTATCCATCGGCAACTAATTCAATCACTTTCCGTAACAGGAGCGTGTTAGGACATGACTCGCTTGGTCGTTGCCAAGCAAAAAGCTCACAGACAGACAAACACAGGATGAAAAGTTATACCTTTTTATATTTCAAACATCAAAGCTATACTAAGTTGGTCATACTGTTAAAAGTCAATGGTTCCTTGCACGGGTTGAAAATGTAAACATTAAACACTATATAAAACATTCGTGACCTTGACAATGGTACGGTTATTATTTTAATTCTGTAAATTTCTTATCAAATTTTATTTGTAGAAGGTTGTCAATGTTTAAATAAGATTAATATATTACAAATATCCTTATCATTACATATTTATCAATAAATCATATCAATATAGAAATAAATATCTACTTTTGACAGCCATGTTTCCAAAAATTAGTTGATTTAAACACAAATTAAACACACCCGTTATACAATCTCCCCGAGAGAGTTCAAATCTTAGGTCACGTGCATATCGAGTCATTCGCATTACTGTTGTGCACAACATAATTATCTGCTGTCAAATATTTTGCGATTTGCTCGTAAATTCTGCTTTTGGGCGGATTTTTAATGCTATGCAGTTGATTTTAGTTAAATTAAGCGGCATATTAAAGGGGCATAATCTGCCAAAATCGTAATTTTTTGTTACCCATAAAAACTATCAGATATGATTGATGCCTTAATAAAACGTGTTTCTGTAACTTATAAATGATATGAAATGTACGCGCATCGGGAAAAAAAGGTGCAACTGCTCGTCTTTTGAGATCGATCAAGAAATGGACGCCATCTCATTAATTACCTGTATTGCTTACGGAGTTTGCCGAATCGTCATTAAACCAGTACAACAATGCACTTATTTCTTATATTCTGTGAATCTGCTTTTAGTCGCCGTTAATTACAGACAAAGAACCATGCAAGTTTGTAGTTAATAAGCGACAAAATACAAAATATTCGTTTTTACCTGTATCTAGTAAGGTTAGTTGCATACGGAGAAAGCGAGGTCAAATTATTTGCTTGCAAGGCAATAATCAATCGATGGTCATTTTCCTTCTCAAAAGGCGAAACGTGGTACGATAAGCTGTTTAATGTGAAATATTTACCTTTAATTCATAATTTTAAAGCTATTTAAAACATACAATGTGTTTGGTCAAAGTCGCAGCTAATGCCTCTTTAAAGGCATACGAGGGTTCAAAACTGTTTTATTTTTGTTATTAAAAGTTGTCAATATTCGATGTTTCATATTAATTGCAGTTGACACTTAGGTAATAGAGTTTGTCAGTGACTTTTTCTGACACCCACGATATAGTTGAAATATTGTTGAAATAGGCGTTAAGCACCACACCCCTAACCTACCATAGACGTGGCTGGTACAACTTTAATCATATATTTGATATTAGGAATCGTTTACCAATGTTTAGACTTTGTTTTAGTCTTTCTAAATATATCTCACCATATGATGGAATGACTTTGTTCTAATAAATATTATGAAAAAAAGTCGAAACAGTGATTATCAACCATCACCATCACCATCACACCGACGACTTACTACACCGAATCTTAAATTACGAAGTACCTAATCTGATCACGACTGATGCCAAAGGAATTGCAATTATGACCTTGGATAGACACAACAATGTGGCGGGATTGAATCGGTTAATGTTATCCCTTTATCGGCAGGACATTGACAAGTAACATATACTTTCGTTATAGAAACACAGATTCGGTTGTCAAATAGTTCAGCAGCTATTGCTAGTGGAAGACTGGAGATAAATTGCAATGGACAATGGGGTACGATGTGTGCTGACAATTTTATCACAACGAAGGAAGAGTTGCGTGCAGAATGCTTGGATTTGTTGACAGGTTTTTATTATTAATTCGTATTTGCAGCAAGAAAAACAATAATAAAATTGCAATCATAAGTTCATATGTATTGGCAAATACAACATGTTTTTGTTGTACTTACAATGAAATATTTATCTAGTCAGTATTGTCATCAATTATCAAGCAAGCACACCTGTAGTAATATACCTTTCGTTAAATATTCAACTTGATGAAGTACATATATCTTTTTCGTTTTTGTTCCTTGTCGATCTGTAAATCGAAGCAGTAATACAAATGAAAAGCAAACAATGCAACAGAGTCCGAACAGTTCCAACATCCAATAAACAAGTCGTAGAAAAGGACACACTTTCAATATTCCTAACACAAAAAGGTCAGATAATATAAAAGCAAAAAGCACAAATACAAAAAAGGAAAAATAAATCACCCAACAAATATATTTTCAATCCAAAAATGTCCATTTCTTCTCGGAATACTTTACACGGAGGGGCAGAAGAACATGCTGGTAATATACGTGTACATCAAAACGAACATCAAATGTTTAGCTATAAGAAGATCGACAATTTGTTAATGACAGCAAACGCAGATGGAATAAATCGTGGATTGCAGTAGCATATCATGTTTTCCTTTTTCTGATTTTGTTTTGCTTTGATTATTTTGTTTTGTTTTTTTGTATTTTTTGTTCTGTTCGTTAATTTTTGCTTTTGTATTGTTTTTTTCTTAGCTTTGTTTTTGTGTATTTGTGTATTTGTGTTATTTGTTATTGTTTTGTTGCTGTTTTTGTTTTTGTTTTGCTTCGTTTTGCTTTGTTTTTGTTTTTATTTTTGTTTTTCTAATTTGTTATGTCGCATTAACTTACATCTAAATGATATCATTGCTGTAGAACAAAATATTAAAGATATTTCTGAAAAGAAAACTGCATCAGCTTTATTCCGGTCAAAAGGTAAATGATACGAAGAAGGAGAACAATCTTCAAAATATTTTTTTCCAATTCGAAAAATTTACAGGTAAAGAAAAACTTTGGGATAAAGTTAAAAGTGATGATGGTACATACATTTGATACCGATGATAAGGTGGGATGAAGAAAAGGGGGATTATCTATTGAGTTTTGTAAAGGAAACACTAGACGATCGCGAGAAAACTGATTTAGAAAAAGAACCTTATGAAATTGAAATTAAAAATTATGTCATTGCTCTTAAAACTCACAAATCGCCTGTTGAGGATGGGATTATAGGCTGTTTTAATCAACTGCACTGGGATATTATAAAAAATAATGTATCCATTTATTAAGCGAAATTTTCACTGAAAATACTTTAAGTGAATCCCAATAGAGAGGAATAATCTCATTACTTTACAAATGGGGAGAGATGGAAAATATAAAGAATTGGAGACCATTAACCGTCCTTAACTGTGACCACAAAATGATTGCATTATTGCAAAAATTTTAGCAACTCGTTTGAAGACAATATTATCAAAACTTATTCAAATAGATCAAAAGGGGTTTGTTAAAGGCAGAAATATAAATCAGGCAAATAGCCTTATTCAGAACATAATTGATTATCTTTTTAGAGCAAAAAACAAAAACAACATTTGATAGAATTTAGCTCGGATGGGTACAGGCTCGTCTTGAAAAATGAAATTTTGTGTCAATATGTTGTGCATGGATCGATATGCTTCTTAAAGATTCCAAGTCATGTATTAAGACTAATGGTTTCGTTTCAATTTATTTCTTTGCATCAAGGTCAGCTCGACAAGGGTGTCCCACCTATCATGTATGTCATTCAAGCGGAACCAATGGCATGCACGATTCGAGCTAACCCTGATATTGAAGTTATTAAAATACCTTGTGAATTCAGTGTAATTGAAACTAAGATCAGCATGTTTGCCGATGATACACAATTATTGAACAAAAATGAAAAATCTGTTGAAAATTCTTTTAAAATATTACATATTTATGAATTGTAAAAATAATAATAATTTCATTGATTGAATATGAAATTGAGGTATTCCCGAAAACTATCTAAACATTATAAAAAATTTAATATGGGAATTTATTTGGAACAATAAAGTTAACCAAGTAGGTAGAAACGTGTGTTGTATGGATATAGAAGAAGGGGGGCTTGAGATGGTCAATTAATTTTCCTTTGTAAAGAGAAAAGGCTTAAGATGGTCAATTTATTTTCCTTTGTAAAGAGAAAACAAATTAAAATTGTATATAAGATTATACATTCTGGTTATGAAGCATGGAGTGCATTGGGAAATAACTGGTTAAAAAAATTGACTAAGACACTGGGGAAGATTTCTTTTTGTGCAAATGTTCAAATATAAAAGGGTTAAAATTGAATCGCATTCCAAAATTTTATTTGAATGCACTGCATTCATTTAGCGAATTCCACACCAAATTTACGCCCAATTCATTGCAGGATATTCTTGATAGACCATTATTTTGTAATGAAAATATAAAATTTCGTGGTAAATCCCTATTCTTCAAATCGTTTTTATTTAGTGGTTTTTGAACTATGAGAGATATTAGTGATGAATAAATTCTCAATTTTAAGGAGAGTATTCCGATATAGAATTCCTTGTTTGATAATAGAAATTGTATCTCTGAAAACTCTCAAATTAAAGCAGCTATGCCAAATACATATGTGTCCATGCTATCTGTATCTGTGGTATCTTCCATGTCAAGCTCAATGGGATAGAGGCGATCAATGAAATCACCAATTCTAGAATTATTTTATTTAGTGAAATGACATAATCTATATACCGGAACGTGAAATTAAAGCTTCGGGCTAGCTTCTTTTCGCTTTTTTAAAAGCCACTGTATGACGTCTGCCTCATCACAAAAAAGGAACAAGAGGCGAGAAGATGATCATAGTTTGTACTCATAGGTATGCCGACTGTCTGGTGAAAAAACAAGTCCATCAAAGGAAACAAATATGGTGTCAATCAAAAACTCAAGCATGTGGATGATATCAGTTTCAGAGAACTTTTTGGAAGAATTAGGGTGTTTCATTTTAAAAATTAGATCTGTTCCGTCCTAGCACAAGACATTTGTATCTACGTTAACCATTATTTTTGATGAAACACAGTTGGACCAACTCACTTAATTGTTTCTACAGCTTAGAGTCAGGAATAGTTATGTAGAGGGTAGAGAAGTCAATTATTTTAGTAGGAGGAATGATACCTAGATTGTATGTACATCTAATTCACACCATCCCTCGAGTAGCTAGAGTCACAGTAACTCTGAAGCCCGGTATGACCACCAATAGAATACATGTTAATAATTTGGAAAGAAGTATCGTAAAACATTTGGCAAGCCCAACAATATAGCGCTGTTTAAAATGACACTTGTTTCTCAATTTTGAGACAGACCTTTCCTATTTTTCGCGATGTGAGATTATCATGTGAGTTTTACCGGTGTTGCACACTCATTGTTCCCCCATACTCATCTTTCACCCGGAAAAATTAGTATATACTGAATTTCCTTCCCCCTTGGAAAACCAAGTATGTGCTAACACATACTAATTTTTCTCCCATATTAGTTTTTCTCCCTCTCCATATTTAATAGGGTTTTTCTTGTGTACACTTCTATACATGTATATGGTGGAAGACATAATAGTTAAATGTGGACGAAAGAGGGTATCAACAATGATGATAGTAATAACTAAGGCAAGCATTAACATGGGGTGAGAACGGATAAGGAGGTAGGAGGAAAGGATGGGAAAACCAAGGAGATGACGAATATGTAATTCATAGGTTTTCAAAGCAATTTTGATATTCGCTGTCGACCATTTTGAATTTCCGATCGGTATGAAAAGCCTTATCATCTGTAAAGGACACTGAAATTTCAAGACAATGTTTACAACCATAATATGCAGGTCAATTTCAATTTCAGCCAGATTCCATATACGACTTGGAAGTTAGGCTCACTATGCTTAAAGGGGGAACTCCGTGTCCTCAGATCTTCTTTTATTAATTTTTTTACGAATCGACATGAAAAGTAACAACACTTGCTTAGGACATAATAGTGAACACCTCTGCCAAGTGTGTTTAAATTCTGCTCAGTGTTTTTTTCAAGTAGACTATGAAAATGTTGCTTTACATATGGTTTCAAAGCAAAATTTGACCTCCGCTGGCAACGACTTTGAATTTCCGATGGGCTCAAAAAGTAACAAGACCTGTCAATGACCATACAATAAACATATAAATCACGTTTCCATACCATCGCTTCAGTGGTTCTTAAAAAAAGATTATTGAAAAACTAACAATGTTACCAATGTCTCCTGATGACCATTTTTTTACGAATCGGCATAAATCGTAGCAAAATTGGTGTAGGATAGGACCTCATAGTGAACACCTCTGCCAAACGTGGCTTAATTCTGCTCAGCTGTTCTCAAGAAGATCCAAATGTGAAATATTAATCGACGACGGATGACGGACAAGTGATGGCACATGATCACCCTGAATGTTTAGTCGGGTGAGCTAAAATACAAAAGGAGACCAAATGAACAATTTATTGAATAAAGAACAATGCATTTAACGTTTCTGAAAAAAAAGAACAGAAACTAGTAATAATCAATATGCAAATAGTTATCATCAAATCGGAGGTAAACCTATTAAGTACCACTCCAGATAAGAATTATGCAATAGGTGATTCATTGGTTGAGAGCTTTGATTTGTTTGTGTGTGTTTTGTTTTGTTTAGAATACAATACAATATGCATGTGGTTCTTTTCAAAAATAAACCCTGGTCATGGGTGATAAGAATTTAATAGAATGCATTGTAAAAAATAGACCAATTTGTGAAGAAATACAATAGAGCGTATTACACATTGAAGTTCGAGTATCTGACCAGTCAGTTTGAAAGAATTGTTATCCATTTCACTTGATACACAAACAAAGCTATAAAATATAAAAAAGTAAAAATACGAAGCCTTTTAAAGGATGTTTTGTTTTCTTTCAAAATTGCATGGTTCTTAAATGGACGGCTACTTAATTTGCAAAGGGTCTGACGAGTTCTAAATCTAGAAAAAGCTGTTAAAGCTTGCGAGAAAAGTGTAATATAATGGTATCTATACACACACATGTATATGAACCTCTTTTTAAGCTATAATAATTCACTGGGATATTTTCGTTCGCCTAACCATTCGAGAAAAAAAATCCTGTTTTAGTGATCCCGGGTAGATCACACGGGATTGAATTCATGAGAATTTTGTGATTTTATTGATTTTTACAATTTTACTGTTTTGCTTTGTTGTTGTTTTTTTTGCAATTTTACTATTAAAGGCAATATTACCAACACAATTGCATGTATACGGCCGTGGATAGTAAAATGCAAAAATCAATAAAAACAGCAAAATCTAATGAATTCAAGCCCGTGTCTTCTCCTGTAACCAATTGGCACACCAACAATTATCCATGTAAGCAAACATATATACAATGTACAATGCATTGATGGACAAAACTATTTCAAATCCTTTCAAATTCGACCATGCAAAATGAAAAAAAAGGCATTGTCCGCATGCATAAATGATAAAATGTAATCAAGCACTAAATTTTTTTTTTAATACGACTACACAATGGAAGGCAAAATTGATTTTAAATTTAATATTGATATAATTCTTTTCCTTTGTATAAACTTTGCGGTTTGTTTAAGGTTCAAAACATTTCCTAATGATGATATTGATCATTTCATTTTCCAGAATAAAATTAAAATACGGGGCGTAAAACATTGTCACATATCAAATTACTTCGCCAATTTCGTTCCGAAGAAGGTGAATCTAGAGGAAATTCAAAACATACCTCCCATGGAACTGGATAAGTATCTGTGCAAATTTGTTGTAAATGTACGACAAAAAATGGCAATGGGTATGAGCCATCCTACTTGCGTGAAATTTTCGGCAGTTTTGAACGGTACTAAAGGCGTCATCTATGCCTACATTTTCAAACTCGCGCCAGCCAATGTCTCACTTTATGACATCCGTTGACCATCACAATCACTCAATGAACTTAATTCAACAGATGTATATCACTTCATATACTATGGATCGACTATGACTGCTAGCACTTTTAACATGAACATTTGTAACAGCCATCCAGAAAAAAATAGCCATTCGTCAGTAAAACGTGGTAAAACAAAGTGAAAGTCGTGTGTTAGATATGTCCAGCGACCGTGACGCGTAGTAGCTAAGTTTAATAAGTTGATTTCACAATTTTTATGAGAGAAACTTTAAATATTTTATTAGTTGGAATATTTTTGAAAATATTTCTGAAATAATATTGTTTGTTATCAAATTTTAAGGTTCTCATTTTATTTCCCATTGCGCCACAAACTACACATGGAATGAGTGCCTCGTCGCATTCCTTATATTCATATTTATATTCATAAATACGAAGCTAAACACAGCTGAAAAAGTGAGAAATAAAATAAAGCACCGACAAAATGTGCAAGACAAATATATCCCCGACACCCTCCGGTAAGATTCCAATTGTTCGCTGACTCGGCAAGCCTCGTCAGCGAACGATTACAATCTTACCTTCGGATGTCGGAGATTTCCCTGCCTTGCACTTTTTCCGGTGTTAGATTATATATGTCATTTAGAAATCCAGTAAAGTGATGGTAGATTCAGTTTTTCATCTTTGGTTGAAATTCCAAGAAACATAAAACAAACTTATGTTTGTCCAGGATTTAGGTGTTACATGTTAAATGAACGGAGTTAAATGTTCGGTGTTAAGTGATCGATGTTAGATACTCAGTGTTAAATGTTCGGTGTTGGATGCCCCGTTTTAGATACACAGTGTTAAATGAACGGAGTTGCATGTTCGGTGTTAGACGCTCGGTTTTAGATACCCAGTTTTAGATGTTCGGTACAATGACATAGAAACAGCTGATGGTGTTCGTTACTGAAATACATTTTGTTTCACGTGTGTAATTACATATTGCATGTATGAATAACACCAATAAACATTATTGATGAAATGTTTATTACTAGTATCTTTGTCAAAACGACATTGGATGAAGTGATTAATGATATTTTGTAAACTAGAGGACGTTTCTCAGTCATCTTTGAGAAACGTCCTCGAATTTAAAAACAAATCCCTTAATAATGTTATCGCTATGATAGAATGCTTATAAACGATTTGGTAATGTGACGTCATTATAACGTCATATTAGAAAACAGCGATATTACTAAGCGTCATTGACAACGCTTAGCGCTTAGCGATAATTTGAATCTTCTCAGCGCTTACATGATATGAAACATATTGGTTTTAAATATCAAAGGGAAAGTAAACAAAATAGCGATAATCAATACTTTATATTTAATTCATATCTTTCAGTAGACAAAACCAGACCTCTAACAGAGAACTTTCTGTGAATCCATGTACACATGTTTTAATTTAGATTTCTCCTGTGTTTTTAATGTAAATCTACAGTAGTGAACAAGATGTATTCCTAAGAAATTAGCTATAATTCCAATATAAGGATCGTCTATACTTAGTTTTCGTACAAAAGGTATTGCTTCTGAAATATTACACACTACCTGAAACGTTGTTAAAATTGAGCCTCCAGATAAATAAGGTGGATACAACTCCCAGGGATATTCCTCTTTTGTTATATAGGAGTTAGTATCGTTCATTGTTCTTACTGGTTTCCAGCACTCCACCATCCGACCAAACATTGTACCAGATGTATTATTACGTTGAAGAGAAGACACAAAATCTAATGTTTCATCAATATTGACAAGATAATCGTCATCTATTAGTAAAATATATTTACAGTTTCTCCATGAGTCATCGATCCATTTATACGTCATAGACGTCTTAAACGTATTATTTCTGTACTCGTCTATAAATGAACCTTGCAGTATATCTTTGCATAGAGAAGCTTCTTTCTTTATTTCCCTTTCAATATACGTGTGATATCCTAGTGAAAACAACACATGTATTTGTCTATTTTTCCTGCCTCCCCACGTTGATCTTATCGCATTTCTACGTCCAAAGTTTCTAGCTGCTGATTTTACCATTATCAACAATATGACGTTGTCTGGTAATTCTTTACTAGGAGAAATAAGTATATGAAACAGCGAAAATACTGAACGATATAGACATAATCCACAAAAAAACAGTACAAATGATATAATTTGTAATCGACCAGAAAAGATGATCGGTTTCCCAAAAAAAATCCATAACAATTTCATGAAAAAAGTAAGAAAACTCATATTTTGGAGTTCGCCTTTAGTTGGCGCCTTTCGGTTGAGTTCATCTCCGAAGCCAAAGAGAAAGAAGACATTCGTCGGAATACAAGGTTTACCGGAAGCTCCCAATACAACATCTCTCCCGCCTACCGGAAGCTCCAAGTACAACATATCTCCATATGTGTAGCCCTAGTCTTCTTCAATAGTAGCAAGGCATTCATACTCGTCAAACTCGTTCCAAAAAACCGGAAAATATCAAATACACATATAAAAGTAGCATAACAAAATATTAGATCGTTGAAATAGATATTAACTAAACAATGCACGAAGAAGAAAACGTTGCAGCTTAGAAATAATTCCATTGACGTTAACCAATGCAAACTGCCGTTACAGATGGTTCATAATGGAACTGATACCATAAAGTAGAATGTTTTGTTATTTATATTTTTATCTGTATCTGTATGATGGCATTATCTTATTTCTGCTCTGATATGTGTACATCTTTTAATAGATACCATCTTTAAACTGGCATATTGTCTGCTGAGAACATGAACATTTATAGACAGAAGGAACAGGAACATGGAATGCAATCCGAGTGCTGAAATAAAGGCAACCTCGACATATTCCATGAGAGTTGCCGTTAACGACAACTATTCATTCATATTATGGTTGAATACTTCCAGACGTCTGTCATTGAAATATAGTCGTCTTGTTGACTTTTAAATCGTCCATATATTAAACTATGCTTATAAAAAACAGAACTAATGATGAAAAATACAATTCTATTTATTTGACTTAGTCACATCGAACTTTCTTTGGTAGGCATTTAAAAAGATATCACTCTGCTGACATCACGTGGTTAGACAAAAATTCGTAATCTTCGAATTTCTTTCTTATTCCAGCAGTCATTTTGTAAATTTCATAGAATTATAAATAATATGATCTACCATCCGGACAGAAGGGTCCATACTCCGGACAGATAGCCTATCGAAAACAATTATAATAATGAGTCATTTGCACATTTCAAAATTTATCATAAAATCAAAGGGTTTTTCGGGGTTTTTCTCGGGTGTCATTCGTGGAGTGGGATTAGTATTTTCTGTTTTTCATGTAATCTGTTTGAAAAATGCATTATAATATACTATTAAAGTTTCCATTCATGCATCGACTGGTAGTGAACAATATTCATTACGTATTATATTGTTGTTGTTCAATATTAAACTTCAAACAGCTCAAATAGTGTTTATAATAATGCAACAAAATGTAAATGTTGTATTTCTGTTTTAATGTCTGGGCATATTGCATGTCTAGAAAAAAAACGAACAATGAAAGCAGTTTTCAATATATTTAATTTTAATAAACACTATTAATTATTCAATTATGAGTTTCCTATACTGCACCTGAAACAGGTCACATGATTTGTGTTGCTCGATCTTTTTATTATTCTGTGTAGCGCATTACATATGATTGGTTGTTCCTTTGATCTTTTTATTTATAGTCTGTCATTATTCTTCTTATTTCGGCCTTTGTATAGTCTGCCATTGTTCTTTTCATTTCGGCCATGGCATAGTCTGTCATTGGTCTTCCTATTTCGGCCATTGTATAGTCTGTCATTGTTCTTCCTATTTCGGCCATTGCATAGTCTGTCATTGTATTTCTTATTTCGGCCATTGTATAATATGTCATTGTTCTTTTTATTGAGGCCATTGCATAGTCTGTCATTGTACTTCTGATTTCGACCATTGTATGGTCTGTCAGTTTACTTCTTATTTCGGCCATTGTGTAATAGATCATTGTTCTTTTTATTTCGGCCATTGCATAGTCTTGCATTGCACTTCTTATTTCGGTCATTGCATAGTATGTCATTGTCCTTTTTATTTCGGCCATTGCTTAGTCTGTCATTGTTCTTCCTATTTCGCCCATGATATAGTCTGCCATTGTACTTCTTATTTCGGCCATTGTATACTATGTTATTGTTCTTTTTATTTAGGCCATTGCATAGTCTAGCATTGTTCTTTTTATTTCGGCCATTGTTTACTCTGTCATTGTTCTTTTTATTTCGGTCATTGCTTAGTCTGTCATTGTTCTTCCTATTTCGGCCATTGCATAATCTGTCACTGTACCTTTTATTTCGGCCATTGTTTAGTATATCACTGGTATTTTTATTTCGGCCATTGCATAGTCTATCATTGGTCTTCCTATTTCCGTCATTGCATAGTCAAACTCATTCCTTCATATTTGATAGGATTTACTATCGTTTTTTTTTTATTGTGTTATTTAATGAATTTGTCTATCATTTTAACATAGTTACAAATAACTTATCCTGCATATTAACATTTAACATTTACCTAACAGTAACATAGCATACTAATAGCTTCTCCTGTATTAACATTTAATATTTACCTCACTGTAATAAACTTTTGCTGCAAACGTTCCTACACTATAGATAACGTAATACGGGTATATCTTGTTTATGTCGATACAAAATACATATTAACAAGAATTCACTTATCCGTGAAAACATTATTGAAGCACAAAATACATACAGAAACTATCAATAACATTTGCATATTACGTGATGAGTCATTTTTATTTATCGGTTTTCCTAGTTAAACGATTGAAAAATCGCACGCCTGAATAATTCACATGGAAAAGTGAACTAGCGGTTCACATCAGCCTGCATCACTGACATTGTAAACTGAACTAGAGGTTCAAATATGCCTGAATCACTGACATTAGAAAGTGCACTAGCCTTTCAAATTAGCATGAATCACGCACATTATCACTTTAACTAGACCTTCCCATCAGCCTGAATCATTGACATTATAAAGTGAACAAGACGTTCACATCATCCTGAATCACTGACATTGTAAACTGAACTACACGTTTACATCAGACTGAATCACTGACATTGTAAAGTGAACTGGAGGTTAAAATAAGGCTGAACCACTGACATTGTAAATTGAACTAGACGTTCAGATCAGCCAGATTCACAGACATTGTCATTTTAATTGACCTTCACCTCAGCCTAAATCATAAAGTGAACTAGACGTTGATATCTACCTGAATGATTCACATTGCTGGCCAGACATTCACATCGGTCTGAATAATTCACAATGTTTTGCTATCCTGACGTTCCTTTCAGCACGAATCATTCCTGTTGTTAAGTGAACGAGACTTTCACATTAGCCTGAATCACTGACATGGTACAGTTTGCTAGCTATTCACATTAGCCCGAATCACTCACGTTGTAAAGTGAACTAAACATTCTCATTAGCATGGATCACTGAAATTGTAAATTGAAGTAGAGGCTCATATCAGTTTTAATCACTCACGTTGTAGAGTTAACTAGACATTCATATCAGCCTGAATCACTGACATTGTAAAGTGAACTAGACGCTCACATCAACCTGAATCACTGACAGTGTAAAGTGACATAGACGTTCTCATCGGTCTCAATCACACACGATGTAAAGTCAACTAGACAGTCACATCAGCGTGAATCACAAGCATATTGAGGTTAACTAGACGTTCACCTCAGTCTGAATCATTGACATTGTAAAGTGAACTAGACGTTCGAATCTGCCTGAAGCACTAAAATGTGTAGTGTACTAGATGCTCACATCTTCCTAAATGACTGACATTGTATTGTTAACTAGACGTTCACCTCAGCCTGAATCACGGACGTTGCAAAGTGAGCTAGACTTTCACCTCAGCCTAAGTCACTGAATTGTACTAGATATTCCCTTCGGCCTGCATCACACATATTGTAAAGTGTACCAGACCTTCAAAATCAGCTTGGATTATTTACAATGTCTGGTGAAGTAGAAGCTTACATGAGCCTGAATCCCTCACATTGTAAAGTGAATTATACGTTCACATAAGCCTGAATCACTGACACTGTAAAATAAACTAGACGTTCACATCAGCCTGATTCATTTACATTGTAAAGTGAAATAGACGTTCAAATGATCCTGAATCATTCAATTTGTACAATAAAATATACCTTCCCTTCAGCTTGATTCATGCACATTGTAGAGTGAACTAGAGATTCACATCAGTCTGAATCACTCATACTATAACGTGGTCTAGAAGTTCACATTAGTTTGAATCATTCACATTGTTTTGTGAACTTCACTTTCACATTATCCTGAATCACTCATTTTGTAGTGTAAAATATACGTCATATCAACCCGAATCTCTCACATTGTAAGGTTTATTCTAATCCTCCTGAATCACTAACTTCCGGATTGAAGTGACATTGAAGAGTTCGTCCAGTCTGCATTACTGACATTGTCAAGTTAACTAGACGTTCATATAAGCCTGAATCACTCATTCCATTAAGTAATATATACTTTTACATCTGCCTAAATGACTCACGGTGAAGAGTGAACTAGACGTTCACATAAGCATGAATCACTCACATTGTGAAGTTCACTAGACGCTCACATCAGCCTGCATCACTGACATTTTGAAGTTCACTAGATGTTCACATCAGCATAAATCATTCACATTAAAAAGTGTACCGGACCTTAGCATCAGTTTGAATCATTACCGATATTTTGTGAAATAAACATTCAAATCACATCAGCCTGCATCACTGACATTTTAAAGTTCACTAGAAGTTCACATCAACCGAAATCATTGACATTATAAAGTGAACTAGAGGTAAACATCAGCCTGAATCACAGGAGTTGTAACGAGAACTAGACGCTTAAGTAAGCTGAATCACTCGCATTGTCAAGTGAGCTTGACTTTCACATCAGCCTAAATCATTGACAGAATAAAGTAAACTAGAAGTTCATGTCAGCCTGAATGATTTACATGGTAAACTTAAACTGTTTTTGCGATCTAGAGATTCGTTTTCGGCACTAATGATTCACATTGTAAAGTGAATTAGATATTCACATCAGCCTTAATCACTCACATTTTAAAAAGAACTAGACGTTCACGTCAGCCTGAATAATTGACATTGTCAAGTGAACTAGACTTCCGTATCAGCCTGAATGACTCATTTTGAAAAGTTAGCTTGACATTCACACCACCAGACTGAACCACTCACGTTTTAAAGTGAACTAGACGTTCAAATCAGCCTGAATCACTCCCATTTTTGTCATTATCTAGATGTCCACATTTGTCTGTATGACTCACGTTGATAATTGGACTAGCCATTAACAGCAGACTGAATAATTCACAGTGTAGAATACACTAAACATTCACATCAGCCTGAATCAGCTCGAATTATTACCGACGTTTTGTGAACTACACATTCAAATCAGCCTGGATCACTCATGTTGTAAAGTGAACTAGAGGTTCACATCAACCTAAATCATTGACATTGTAAAGTCAATTAGAGGTTCACACCAGCCTGAATTACTGACATTATAAAGAGAACTAGACGCTTATGTCAGCCTGAATCACCCATATTGCCAAGTGAACTAGACCTTCACATCAGTCGGAATAATTCACACTGTTTTTCGATCTATATGTTCCTTTCAGCACTAACCATTCACATTGTAGTGTAAACTATACATTCACATCAGCCAGAATCACTCCCATGTTATAATTAACTAAACGTTCACATTAGTCTGAATCACTCGCGTTGTAAAGTGAACTAGGCATTCACATTAGCATGAATCACTGATATTGTAAAGTGAACTAGACGTTCACATCAACCTGAATAACCGACAATGAAAAGTGAACTAGACGTTCATATCAACCAGATTAACTCACGTTGAAAAATTAATTAGACGTTCAAATCATCCTAAAATACTGACGTTGTGAACTTAACTAAGCATTCACATCAGCCTGAATTATTGACATTTTAAACTGAACTAGACGTTCACATCAGCCTGAATTACTCACATTGAAAAGTGAATTCACAGATGCCTGAATCACTCACGGTATAAAATGAACTAGATATTCACATTAGCCTGAATTACTTACATTTTAAAGTTAGCTAGACATTCACATCGGCCTGAATCACTCACATTGTAGAAAGAACTAGACATTCATATCAGGCTGAATCATAGACATTGTAAAATGGACTAGACATTCACATCACCCTGAATTACTGACGTTGCTATGTGATCTAAGCATTCGCATCAGCCTGAATCATTGACATTGTAAAATAAACTAGACGTTCACACCTGCCTGAATCACTCACGTTGTGCAATGAACTAGACATTCACATCAGCCTGAATCTCTGACATGTTCATGTTAACTAGACGATCACATCAACCTGAATCACTGACAATATAAAGTGAACTAGACGTTCACATCAGCTAGAATGACTCACGTTGAAAAGTGAACTAGACATTCCCATCAGCATTGATTCACTGACATATTAAAGCTAACTTGACGTTCACATCAGCCTGTATCATTGACTTTATAAAGTCACCTAGAGATTCAAATCAGCCTGAATCACTGACATTGTAAAGAGAACTAGCCATTCACACCAGACTGAATCACTCACGGTGTAAAGTGAACTATATATCCATATCAGCCTGAACCACTGACATCTTAAAGTTAATTAGACGTTAACATCAGCCTGAATCATTCAGATTGTAAAGTGAACTAAATGTTCACATCAACCTGATTGACTCAAACTGAAAAGTAAGCTAGATATTCACACCTGCTTTAATCACCCACGATTTATAATGAACTATATATTCACATTACCCTGGGTAACCTATATTTTAAAGTTAAATAGACACTCACATCAGCCTGAATCAATCACTTTGTACAGTGATTCAGATGTTCACATCAACCTTAATCACTGACATTGTAGAGTGAACTAGACGTTCACATTACCCCGAATGACTCACGCTGAAAAGATTACTAGACGTTTACATCAGCATGAATCATTCATGTTATAAAGTGAACTATACGTTCATATCACACCGAATTACTGACGATTTAAAGTGAACTAGACGTACACATCAACCTGAATTACTGACACAGACACTGGTCTTCCGATTTAGAGGTTCCTTTCAGAACTAATCATTCACATTGTAAAGTGAACTATATATTCACATCAGTCTGAATCACTCACTGTGCAAAGTGAACAAGACGTTCACATCAGCCTGAATCACTCACGGTGTAAAGTGAACTAGATATTTAATTCTGCATGAATTACTTCAATTTTATAATTAACAAGATGTTCCCATTAGTCTGAATGACTCACGTTGACAACTGAACTAGACATTCACATCACCCTGAACCACTGACATCTTAAAGTTAGCTGGAGGTTAAGATCAGCCTGATTCATTCACATTGTAAAGTCAACTAGACGTTCACATCAACCTGAATGACTCACACTGAAAAGTGAACTAGCCATTCACACCTGCCTTAATCAGTCACGGTTTATAATGAACTAGATATTCACATTAGCCTGAGTCACTTATATTTTAAAGTTAAATAGAGACTCACATCAGCCTGAATCACTCACTTTGTACAGTGAACTTGACGTTCACATAAACCTGAATCAGTAACATTGTAAGGTGGACTAGACGTTCACATCATCCCCAATGACTCACGCTGAAAAGATTCCTAGACGTTCACATCAGCTTGAGTCCCTCACATTGTAAAGTGAGCTAGATGTTCACATCAACTTGAATGAGTCACGTTGTAAAGTAAGTGTACTAGACGTCCATAGCAGCCTGAATCACTCACATTGTAAAGTTAACTAGACGTTCGCATCAGCCTAAGTCATTGACATTGTAAAGTTAACAAGCCAATCACATCAGTCTGAATAATTCGCACTGTATTGTGGTCTAGTCGTTCCCTTCAGCACGAATAATTCACATTGTAAGTTGGACTAGACGTTCACATAAACCTGAATCACTCACGTTGAATAGTGAACTATACGTTCACATAATCCTGATTGACTCACGTTGAAAATTGAACTAGATATTCACACCAGACTGAATCACTCACTGTTTAAAATTGACTAGACTTTCGAACCAGCCTGAATCAATCAGATTGTAAAATAAAGTAAACATTCACATCAGCCTGAATCACTAATATTTTAAAGTTAGCTAGACATTCACATCAGACTGAATGACTCAAGTGAATTATATATTCATACCAGACTAAATCAATCACTGTATAAAATGAACTAGACATTCACATCAACCTGCATCACTGACATTTTAAAGTTAACTAGACGTTCACATCAGCATACATCATTCACATTGTAAAGTGTACCAGACCTTAACATCAGCTTGAATCATTAGCGATGTCTTGTGAACTATACATTCAAATCATCCTGAATCACTCAAGTGGTAAAGAAAACTAGAGGTTCACATCAACCCAAATCATTAACATGATAAAGTGAACTAGAGGTTCACATCAGCCAGAATCACTGGCATTCCAAAGATAACTAGGCGTTTTAATCAGTCTGAATCACACATATTGTAAAGTGAACTTGACCTTCGCATCGGCCTAAATCATTGACATTATAAAGTGAGCTAGACTTTCATATCAGCCTGAATTATTCACAGGGTAAAGTTAACATGACATTCGCATCAGTCTGATTAATTCACACTGTTTTGTGATCTAGAGATTCCTTCCAGCACTAATCATTCACATTGTAAAGTGAGGTAGACATTCACACCAAACTGAATCACTCACGGTGTAGAATGATATTTTAAACTTAACTAGACGTTAACATCAGTTTGAATAATTAGCAATGTTTTGTGAACTACACATTCAAATCAGACTGAATCACTCATGTTGTCAAATAAATTTGACATTCATATCAGCCTAAATCATTTACATTTTCAATGGAACTAGACGTTCATATCAGCCTGATTGATTCACATGGTAAAATTTACGAGACCTTCACATCAATCTGAATAATTCAAACTGTTTTTGAGATCTAGATGGTCCTTTTCTGCACTAATCATTCACATTGTAAAGTGAACTAGACATTCTCGTCAGCCTGAATCACTCACGTTGTAAAGTGAACTAGGCGTTCACATCAGCCTGAATCATTCCCATTTTATAATTGACTAGACGTTCATATCAGCCCGAATCAACCACATTGTAAAGTGAACTAGATATTCGCATTTTCCTGAATCACTGACATTGTAAAGTGAACAAGAGGTTCACATTAGCCTGAATCACTCCCATTTTATAGTTAACTAGACATTCACATCAGCCTGAATCACTCCCATTTTATAGTTGACTAGACTTTCACATCAGTCTGACTCACTTACATTGTATTGTGATGTAGACGTTCCTCTCAGCACGAATCATTCACATTGTAAGTTGAACTAGACATTCACATCAGCATGATTCGACCACGTTGTAAAGTGAACTATGTGTTCACATCAGCCTTAATCACTTACATTTTAACAATAACTAGACGTTCATATCAGCCTGAATCAATCACATTGTAAAAATAACTTTATATTCACATCAGCAGGAATCATTCACGGTGTAAAATGAATGAGACATTGAGATTAGCCTGAATCAATGACATTTTAAAGTTAATTAGTTCTTCAAATCAGCCTGAATCACTCACATTGTAAAGTGAGCTAGA
>MJUT01001373.1:165590-193715 GCA_002080005.1 Gigantidas platifrons | reverse complement strand
TGAATCACTGACATTGTAAAGTGAACTAGAGGTTAAAATAAGGCTGAACCACTGACATTGTAAATTGAACTAGACGTTCAAATCAGCCAGATTCACAGACATTGTCATTTTAATTGACCTTCACCTCAGCCTGAATCATAAAGTGAACTAGACGTTCATATCTACCTGAATGATTCACATTGCTGGCCAGACATTCACATCGGTCTGAATAATTCACAATGTTTTGCTATCCTGACGTTCCTTTCAGCACGAATCATTCATGTTGTTAAGTGAACGAGACTTTCACATTGGCCTGAATCACTGACATGATACAGTTAGCTAGCTATTCACATTAGCCTGAATCACTCACGTTGTAAAGTGAACTAGACATTCTCATTAGCATGGATCACTGAAATTGTAAATTGAGTTAGAGGCTCATATCAGTTTGAATCACTCACGTTGTAAAGTGAACTAGACATTCATATCAGCCTGAATCACTGACATTGTAAAGCGAAGTAGACGTTCGCATCTGCCTTAATCATTAACATTGTAAAGCGTACTAGATGCTCACATCAGCTTAAACCACTGACATTGAATTGTGAACTAGATGCTCACATCTGCCTAAATCACTGACATTGCATAGTGACCTAGACGTTTATGTTAGCCTGGATCACTGGCATTGCAAGGTGAACTAGACGCTTACATCAGCCTGATTCACTGACATTGTAAAGTGAACTAACGCTTCACATTAGACTGAATCATTGACATTATAAAGTGTACCAGACGTTCACATCAGCCTGAATCACTGCCATTGTAAAGTGAACTGGACGTTTGGATCAGCCTGAATCACTTGCATCGTAAAATGAACTAGACGTTTACATCAGCCTGAATCGCTGACATTGTGAAGTTAACTAGACGGTTATATGAGACTGAAACACTGACATTGTAATGTGAACTAGAGGTTAAAATAAACCTGAACCACTGACATTGTGAAATGAACTAGAAGTTCAAATCAGCCACACTCACACACATTGTCAATTTAATTTACATTCACCTCATCCTGAATCATTGACATTATAAAGTGAACTATACGTGCGTATCAGCCTGAATGATTCACATTGTTAGCCATGCATTCACATCAGTCTGATTAATTCACAATTTTTGCGATCTAGAAGTTCCTTTCAGCACGAATCATTCACGTTGTAAGGTGAACTAGACGTTCACATTAGCCTGAATCACTCACGTTGTAGAGTGAACTAGACATTCTCATTAGCATGGATCACTGAAATTGTAAATTGAAGTAGAGGCTCACATCAGCTTGAATTACTTACGTGGTAAAGTAATTTAGACATGTATATCAGCCTGAATCACTGGCATTGTAAAGTGAACAAGACGCTCACATCAACCTGATTCACTGACAGTGTAAAGTGAACTAGACATTCACATCAGCGTGAATCACTAGCATATTGAGGTTAACTAGACGTTCACCTCAGTCTGAATCATTGACATTGTAAAGTGAACTAGACGTTCGCATCTGCATGAAACACTACAAAGTGTAGTGTACTAGATGCTCACATCTTCCTAAATGACTGACATTGTATTGTTAACTAGACGTTCACCTCAGCCTGAATCACTGACGTTGCAAAGTGAGCTAGACTTTCACCTCAGCCTAAGTCACTGAATTGAACTAGATATTCCCATCGGCCTGCATCACACACATTGTAAAGTGTACCAGACCTTCAAAATCAGCTTGGATTATTTACAATGTCTGGTGAAGTAGAAGCTTACATGAGCCTGAATCCCTCACATTGTGAAGTGAATTAGACGTTCACATCAGCCTGAATCACTGGCACTGTAAAATGAACTAGACGCTCACATCAGCCTGATTCATTTACATTGTAAAGTGAAATAGACGTTCAAATGATCCTGAATCATTCACTTTGTACAATTAAATAGGCCTTCCCTTCACCTTGATTCATGCACATTGTAGAGTGAACTAGAGATTCACATCAGCCTGAATCACTCATACTATAACGTGGTCTAGAAGCTCACATTAGTTTGAATCATTCACATTGTTTTGTGAATTTCACTTTCACATTATCCTGAATCACTCATTTTGTAGTGTAAAATATACGTCATATCAACCTGAATCTCTCACAATGTAAGGTTAATACTAATCCTCCTGAATTACTAACTTGTGGATTGAAGTGACATTGAAGAGGTCGTCCAGGATGCATTACTGACATCGTCAAGTTAACTAGACGTTCAAATAAGCCTGAATCACTCATTCCATTAAGTAATATATACTTTTACATCGGCCTAAATGACTCACGGTGAAGAGTGAACTAGACGTTCACATCAGCATGAATCACTCACATAGTGAAGTTCACTAGACGTTCACATCAGCCTGCATTACTGACATTTTAAAGTTCACTAGACGTTCACATCAGCATAAATCATTCACATTGAAAAGTGTACCAGGCTGTAGCATCAGTTTGAATCATTACCGATATTTTGTGAAATAAACATTCAAATCAGCCTGAATCACACAAGTTGTAAAGTGAACTAGAAGTTCACATCAACCTAAATCATTGACATTATAAAGTGAACTAGAGGTTAACATCAGCCTGAATAACAGGAATTGTAACGAGAACTAGACGTTTAAGTCAGCCTGAATCACTCGCATTGTCAAGTGAGCTTGACTTTCACATCAACCTAAATCATTGACATTATCAAGTAAACTAGAAATTCATATCAGCCTGAATGATTTACATGGTAAACTTAGCCGGACATTCACATCAGTTTGAATAATTCACACTGTTTTTGCGATCTAGAGATTCTTTTCGGCACTAATGATTCACATTGTAAAGTGAACTAGATATTCACATCAGCCTTAATCACTCACATTTTAAAAATAATTAGACGTTCACGTCAGCCTGAATCACTGACATTGTAAAGTGAACTATACTTCCATATCAGCCTGAATGACTCATGTTGAAAAGTTAGCTTGACATTCACACAACCAGACTGAACCACTCACGTTTTGGAGTGAACTAGACGTTCAAATCAGCCTGAATCACTCCCATTTTGTCATTAACTAGATGTTCAGATTTGTCTGTATGACTCACGTTGATAAGTGGACTAGACATTAACACCAGACTGAATAATACACAGTGTACAATACACGAAACATTCACATCAGCCTGAATCAGCTCGAATTATTAGCGACGTTTTGTGAACTACACATTCAAATCAGTCTGAATCACTCATGTTGTAAAGTGAACTAGAGGTTCACATCAACCTAAATCATTGACATTGTAAAGTCAATTAGAGGTTCACACCAGCCTGAATTACTGACATTATCAAGAGAACTAGACGCTTAAGTCAGCCTGAATCACCCATATTGTCAAGTGAACTAGACCTTCACATCAGTCAGAATAAATCACACTGTTTTTCGATCTATATGTTCCTTTCAGCACTAACCATTCACATTGTAGTGTAAATATACATTCACATCAGCCAGAATCACTCCCATGTTATAATTAACTAGGCATTCACATTAACATGAATCACTGACATTGTAAAGTGAACTAGACGGTCACATCAACCTGAATAACCGACAATGAAAAGTGAACTAAACGTTCATATCAACCAGGATAACTCACGTTGAAAAATGAATTAGACGTTCAAATCACCCTAAAATACTAACGTTGTGAACTGAATTAAGCATTCACATCAGCCTGAATTATTGACATTTTAAACTGAACTAGAGGTTCACATCAACCTGAATTACTCACAAAAGTGAATTCACAGCTTCCTGAATCACTCACGGTATAAAATGAACTAGATATTCACATTAGCCTGAATTACTTACATTTTAAAGTTAGCTAGACATTCACATCGGCCTGAATCACTCACATTGTAAAAAGAACTAGACATTCATATCAGCCTGAATCATTGACATTGTAAAATGGACTAGACGTTCACATCACCCTGAATTACTGACGTTGCTATGTGATCTAAGCATTCGCATCAGCCTGAATCATTGACATTGTAAAATAAATTAGACGTTCACACCAACCTGAATTACTCACGTTGAAAAATGAATTACACATTTACACCTGCCTGAATCACTCACGTTGTACAATGAACTAGACATTCACATCAGCCTGAATCTCTGACATGTTCATGTTGACTAGACGATCACATCAACCTGAATCACTGACAATATAAAGTGAACTAGACGTTCACATCAGCTAGAATGACTCACGTTGAAAAGTGAACTAGACATTCCCATCAGCATTGATTCACTGACATATTAAAGCTAACTAGACGTTCACATCAGCCTGTATCATTGACATTATAAAGTCACCTAGAGATTCAAATCAGCCTGAATCACTGACATTATAAAGAGAACTAGCCATGCACACCAGACTGAATCACTCACGTTGTAAAGTGAACTAGATATCCATATCAGCCTGAACCACTGACATCTTAAAGGTAATTAGACGTTAACATCAGCCTGAATCATTCAGATTGTAAAGTGAACTAAATTTTCACATCAACCTGAATGACTCAAACTGAAAAGTAAGCTAGATATTCACACCTGCTTTAATCACCCACGATTTATAATGAACTAGATATTCACATTACCCTGAGTAACCTACATTTTAAAGTTAAATAGACACTCACATCAGCCTGAATCAATCACTTTGTACAGTGATTCAGATGTTCACATCAACCTTAATCACTGACTTTGTAGAGTGAACTAGACGTTCACATTACCCCGATTGACTCACGCTGAAAAGATTACTAGACGTTTACATCAGCATGAATAACTCATGTTGTAAAGTGAACTATGCGTTCATATAACAACAAATTACTGACGATTTAAAGTGAACTAGACGTACACATCAACCTGAATTACTGACACTGACACTGGTCTTCCGATTTAGAGGTTCCTTTCAGAACTAATCATTCACATTGTAAAGTCAACTGGACATTCACATCAGTCTGAATCACTCACTGAGCAAAGTGAACAAGACGTTCACATCAGCCTGAATCACTCCCATTTTATAATTAACTAGATGTTCACAGTAGTCTGAATCATTCACATTATAGTGTGAACTAGACAAAGCACGAAACACTGACATTGTAAAGAGAACTAGACGCTTAAATCAACCAGCATCACTCACATTGTAAAATGAACTAGACGTTCATATCAACCTGAATCACTGACATTGTATAGTGAACTAGACGTTCACATCAGCCTGAATCACTCCCATTTTATAATTAACTAGACCTTCACATTAGTCTGAATGACTCATATTGACAACTGAACAAGCCATTCACACCAGATTGAATCACTCACGGTTTAAAATGCACTAGACATTCACATCAGCCTGAACCACTGACATTTTAAGGTTAACTATACGTTAACATCAGCCTGAATCTTTCACATTGTAAAGTGAACCAAACGTTCACATCAACATGAATGACTCACACTGAAAAGTGAACTAGCCATTAACACCTGCCTTAATCACTCACGGCTTATGATGAACTAGATATTCACATTAGCCTGAGTCACTTATATTGTAAAGATAAATAGACCACCCACATAAGCCTTAATCACTCACGTTGTACAGTGAACTAGATGTTCATATCACCCCGAATTACTGACGATGCAAAGTGTACTAGACGTTCACATCAACCTGAATTACCGACACTGACACTGTTTTTGCGCTTTAGAGGTTCCTTTCTGCACTAATCACTCACGTTGTAAAGTGAACTAGACGTTCATATCAGCCTGAATCACTCCCATTTTATAATTAACTAGACGTTCACATTAGTCTGAATCATTCACGTTGTAGAATGAACTAGACGATCACATTAGCCTGAATCACTGAAATTATAAAGTGAACTAGACGTTCACATCATCTACATCACTGACAATGTAAAATGAACTAGACATTCACATTAGCCTGAAACACTGACATTGTAAAGTGAACTAGACGTTCACATCAACCTGAATTATTGACATTGTAAAGAGAACTAGGAGTTTAAATCAGCCTGAATCTCTCACATTGTAAAAAGAAATAGACGTTCACATCAACCTGAATAACTGACATTGTAAAGTGAACTTGACAATCACATTAGTCTGAATGACGCACGTTGAAATGTGAACTAGCCATTCACACCTGCCTTAATCAGTCACGGTTTATAATAAACTAGATATTCACATTAACCTGAGTCACTTATATTTTAAAGTTAAATAGAGACTCACATCAGCCTGAATCACTCACTTTGTACAGTGAACTAGACGTTCACGTCAACCTGAATCAGTGACATTGTAAGGTGGACTAGACGTTCACATCATCCCCAATGACTCACGCTGAAAAGATTACTAGACGTTCACACCAACCTGAATCTCTCACATTGTAAAGTGAGCTAGATGTTCACATTAACTAGAATAAGTCACATTGTAAAGTGAACTAGACGTTCACATCAGCCTGAGTCCCTCATATTGTAAAGTGAGCTAGATGTTCACATCAACTTGAATGAGTCACATTGTAAAGTGAACTAGATGTTCACAACAGCCTGAATCACTGACATTATTAAGTGTACTAGACGTCCATAGCAGCCTGAATCACTCACATTGTAAAGTTAACTAGACGTTCGCATCAGCCTAATTCATTGACATTGTAAAGTTAACAAGCCAATCACATCAGTCTGAATAATTCGCACTGTATTGCGATCTAGTCGTTCCCTTCAGCACGAATTATTCACATTGTAAATTGGACTAGACGTTCACATAAACCTGAATCACTCACGTTGAATTGTGAACTATATATTCACACCAGACTGAATCACTCACTGTTTAAAATTGACCAGACTTTCAAACCAGCCTGAATCAATCAGAGTGTAAAATGAAGTAGACATTCACATCAGCCTGAATCACTAATATTCTAAAGTTAGCTACACGTTCACATCAGCCTGAATGACTCAAGTGAATTAGATATTCATACCAGACTGAATCAATCACTGTATAAAATGAACTAGACATTCACATCAACCTGAATCACTGACATTTTAAAGTTAACTAGACGTTCACATCAGCATAAATCATTCACATTGTAAATTGTACCATACCTTAACATCAGCTTGAATCATTAGAGATGTCTTGTGAACTATACATTCAAATCATCCTGAATCACTCAAGTTGTAAAGAGAACTAGAGGTTCACATCAACCCAAATCATTAACATTATCAAGTGAACTAGACTTTCATATCAGCCTGATTGATTCACATGGTAAAATTAACCTGACATTCACATCAGTCTGAATAATTCACACTGTTTTTGAGAACTAAAGGGTCCTTTTCTGCACTAATCATTCACGTTGTAAAGTGAACTAGGCGTTCACATCAGCCTGAATCACTCCCATTGTATAATTGACTAGAAGTTCATATCAGCCCGAATCAACCACATTGTAAAGTCAACTAGATATTCGCATTTTCCTGAATCACTGACATTGTAAAGTGAACAAGAGGTTCACATTAGCCTGAATCACTCCCATTTTATAGTTAACTAGACATTCACATCAGCCTGAATCACTCCCATTTTATAGTTGACTAGACTTTCACATCAGCACGACTCACTTACATTGTATTGTGATCTAGACGTTCCTGTCAGCACGAATCGTTCACATTGTAAGTTGAACTAGACATTCACATAAGCATGATTCGACCACGTTGTAAAGTGAACTCTGTGTTCACATCAGCCTGAATCACTTACATTTTAATATTAACTAGACGTTCACATCTGCCTGAATCAATCACATTGTAAAAAGAACTATATATTCACATCAGCCGGAATCACTCACGGTGTAAAATGAATGAGACATTGAGATTAGCCTGAATCAATGACATTTTAAAGTTAATTAGTTCTTCAAATCAGCCTGAATCACTCACATTGGAAAGTGAACTAGAGGTTCACATCAGCCTGAATCACTGACAGTGTAAAGTGAACTACACGTTCATAACAGTTTGAATCACTCACATTGTCAAATGAGCTAGACGTTCATAACTGCCTGATTCATGCACACTGTAAAGTGAACTAAGCATTCACAACACTGAAAGTGAAGTATACGCTCAAATCAACCCGAATCACTCATATTGTCAAGTGAACTTGACATTCACACCAGTCTGAATAATGCACACTGATTTGCCCTCTAGACGTTCTTGTCAACACGAATCATTCACTTTGCAAGATGAACTAGACGCTTACATTAGCCTGAATCACTCCCATTTTAAGTTAGCAAGACAAACACATCAGCCTGAATCACTAACATTGTAAAGTGAACTAGACGTTCAAATCAACATGAATGACTGATATTGTAAAGTGAACTAGACGTTCCAATCAGCCTCAATGAGTCACGTTGAAAAGTGAACTAGACATTCACACCAGCCTTGATCAATCACGGTGTTAAATGAACTAGACATTGAGATCAGCCTGAATAACTCCCAATTGATCGTTAACCAGATATTCACATCAGCCTTAGTCACTCCCATTTGATATCTAACTAGAAATTTACGTTAGCTGGAATCACTGACATTGTACTGTGAGCTAGACGTTCGCATCATCCTGAATCACTTACATTTTAAAATTAGATAGGCGTTCTCGTCAGCCTGAATCACTCACTTTGTAATGTGACCTAGACGTTCATAATAGCCTGAATCAATCACATTGTAAATGTAGATGTTCACTAAATCCTGAATCACTCCCAATGTATCGTTAACTAGATGTTCACATCAGCCTGAATCACTCCCATTTTATAGCTAACTAGAAATTCACATTAGCAGGAATTACTGACATTGTAAATGAGCTGGACGTTTGCATCAGCCTGAATCACAAACATTCAATCACTATAGAGTCAGCTAGACGTTCCCATCGGCTTCAATCATTGACATAATAAAGTGAACTAGACGTTCATTTAAGCCTGAAAGATTCACATGGTAAAGTTAACCGGAAATTCACATCAGTCTGAATAGTTTACATTGCTTTGCGATCTAGACGTTCCTTTCAGCATGAACCATTCGCTTTGGAAAGTGACATAGACGTGTACATCAGCCTTAATCACTCCAATTTTGTAGTTAACTAGACATTCACATCAACCTGATTCCCTCACGTTGTATATTTAATTTTAATAAACACTATTAATTATTCAATTATGAGTTTCCTATACTGCACCTCAAACAGGTCACATTATTTGTGTTTATTATTCTGTGTAGCGCATTACACATGATTGGTTGTTCCTTTGATCTTTTTATTTCGGCCTTTGTATAGTCTGTCATTTTTCTTCTTGTTTCGGCCTTTGCATAGTCTGCCATTGTTCTTTTGATTTCGGCCATGGCATAGTCTGTCATTGGTCTTCCTATTTCGGCCATTGTATAATCTGTCATTGTTCTCCCTATTTCGCCCATTGTATAGTCTGTCATTGTTCTTCCTATTTCGGCCTTTGCATAGTCTGCCATTGTTCTTTTGATTTCGGCCATGGCATAGTCTGTCATTGGTCTTCCTATTTCGGCCATTGTATAATCTGTCATTGTTCTTCCTATTTCGGCCATTGCATAGTTTGTCATAGTAACTTTTATTTCGCCCATTGTATAATCTGTCATTGTTCTCCCTATTTCGCCCATTGTATAGTCTGTCATTGTTCTTCCTATTTCGGCCATTGCATAGTCTGTCAGAGTACTTCTTATTTCGGCCATTGTATAATCTGTCATTGTTCTTTTTATTGAGGCCATTGCATAGTCTGTCATTGTACTTCTGATTTCGACCATTGCATAGTCTGTCAGTGTACTTCTTATTTCGGCCATTGTATAATAGGTCATTTGTTTTTATTTAGGCCATTGTATAGTCTAACATTGTTCTGTTTATTTAGGCCATTGTATAGTCTAGCATTGTTCTTTTTATTTCGGCCATTGCATAGTCTTGCATTGTACGTCTGATTTCGACCATTGCATAGTCTGTCAGTGTACTTCTTATTTCGGCCATTGTATAATAGGTCATTTTTTTAATTAGGCCATTGTATAGTCTAGCATTGTTCTTTTTATTTAGGCCATTGTATAGTCTAGCATTGTTCTTTTTATTTCGGCCATTGCATAGTCTTGCATTGTACTTCTTATTTCGGTCATTGCATAATCAGTCACTGTACTTTTTATTTCGGCCATTTTATAGTATGTCATTGGTCTTTTTATTTCGGCCATTGCATAGTCTATCATTGGTCTTCCTATTTCGGCCATTGCATAGTCTGTCATTGTTCTTCCTATTTCGCCCATGATATAGTCTGTCATTGTACTTCTTATTTCGGCCATTGTATAATATGTTATTGTTCTTTTTATTTAGGCCATTGCATAGTCTAGCATTGTTCTTTTTATTTCGGCCATTGTATAGTCTGTCATTTTTCTTCCTATTTCGGCCATTGCTTAGTCTGTCATTGTTCTTCCTATTTCGGCCATTGCATAATCTGTCACTGTACCTTTTATTCGGCCATTGTATAGTATGTCATTGGTCTTTTAATTTCGGCCATTGTATTGTCTATCATTGGTCCACCTATTTCGGCCATTGCATAGTCTGTCATTGTTCTTCCTATTTCGGCCATTGCATAGTCTGTCATTGTTCTTCCTATTTCGCCCATGATATAGTCTGTCATTGTTCTTTTTATTTAGGCCATTGCATAGTCTAGCATTGTTCTTTTTATTTAGGCCTTTGCATAGTCTGTCATTGTTCTTTTTATTTCGGCCATTGTTTACTCTGTCATTGTTCTTCCTATTTCGGCCATTTCGCTTTACCTTTTATTTCGGCCATTGTATAGTCTATCATATTTCGATTTACAACTTCTGATTACACCGATGATATTTTCAAACTTTTCTCATACATTGTATATAAGATGTTTTTATTATGAAATAACTGTCAATGTCAGTGATTCAGTCATATTTGATAGGATTTACTATCGTTTTTCTTTATTGCTTTATTGTGTTATTTAATGAATTTGTCTATCATTTTAACATAGTTACAAATAACTGATCCTGCATATTAACATTTAACATTTACCTAACAGTAACATAGCATACTAATAGCTTGTGCTGTATTAACATTTAATATTTACCTCACTGTAATAAACTTTTGCTGCAAACTTTCCTACACTATAGATAACGTAATACCGGTATATCTTGTTTATGTCGATACAAAATACATATTAACAAGAATTCACTTATCCGTGAAAACATTATAGAAGCACAAAATACATACAGAAACTATCTATAACATTTGCATATTACGTGATGAGTCATTTTTATTTATCGGTTTTCCGAGTTGAACAATCGCACGCCTGAATAATTCACATGGAAAAGTGAACTAGCGGTTCACATCAGCCTGCATCACTGACATTGTAGACTGAACTAGAGGTTCAAATATGCCTGAATCACTGACATTAGAAAGTGCACTAGCCTTTCAAATTAGCATGAATCACGCATATTGTCAATTTAACTTGACCTTCCCATCAGCCTGAATCATTGACAGTATAAAGTGAACAAGACGTTCACATCATCCTGAATCACTGACATTGTAAACTGAACTACACATTTACATCAGACTGAATCACTGACATTGTAAAGTGAACTAGAGGTTAAAATAAGGCTGAACCACTGACATTGTAAATTGAACTAGATGTTCAAATCAGCCAGATTCACATACATTGTCATTTTAATTGACCTTCACCTCAGCCTGAATCATAAAGTGAACTAGACGTTCATATCTACCTCAATGATTCACATTGCTGGCCAGACATTCACATCGGTCTGAATAATTCACAATGTTTTGCTATCCTGACGTTCCTTTCAGCACGAATCATTCATGTTGTTAAGTGAAGGAGACTTTCTCATTACTCTGAATCACTGACATGATACAGTTAGCTAGACATTCTCATTAGCATGGATCACTGAAATTGTAAATTGAATTAGAGGCTCATATCAGTTTGAATCACTCACGTTGTAAAGTGAACTAGACATTCATATCAGCCTGAATCACTGACATTGTAAAGCGAACTAGACGTTCGCATCTATCTTAATCATTAACATTGTAAAGCGTACTAGATGCCCACATCTGCTTAAATAACTGACATTGAATTGCGAACTAGATGCTCACATCTGCCTAAATCACTGACATTGCATAGTGACCTAGACGTTCATGTTAGCCTGGATCACTGACATTGCAAGGTGAACTAGACGCTTACATCAGCCTGATTCACTGACATTGTAAAGTGAACTAACGCTTCACATCAGCCTGAATCATTGACATTATAAAGTGTACCAGACGTTCACATCAGCCTGAATCACTGCCATTTTAAAGTGAACTGGACGTTTGCATCAGACTGAATCACTTGCATCGTAAAATGAACTAGACGTTTACATCAGCCTGAATCGCTGACATTGTGAAGTTAACTAGACGGTTATATGAGACTGAAACACTGACATTGTAATGTGAACAAGAGGTTAAAATAAACCTGAACCACTGACATTGTGAATTGAACTAGAAGTTCAATTCAGCCACAATCACACACATTGTCAATTTAATTTACCTTCACCTCATCCTGAATCATTGACATTATCAAGTGAACTAGACGTGTATATCAGCCTGAATGATTCACATTGTTAGCCATTCATTCACATCAGTCTGACTAATTCACAATGTTTTGCGATCTAGAAGTTCCTTTCAGCAGGAATCATTCACGTTGTAATGTGAACTAGACGTTCACATTAGCCTGAATCACTCACGTTGTAGAGTGAACTAGAAATTCTCATTAGCATGGATCACTGAAATTGTAAATTGAAGTAGAGGCTCACATCAGCTTGAATTACTTACGTTGTAAAGTAATCTAGACATGTATATCAGCCTGAATCACTGACATTGTAAAGTGAACTAGACGCTTACATCAACCTGAATCACTGACAGTGTAAAGTGATATAGACGTTCTCATCAGTCTCAATCACACACGATGTAAAGTGAACTAGACATTCACATCAGCGTGAATCACTAGCATATTGAGGTTAACTAGACGCTCATCTCAGTCTGAATCATTGACATTGTAAAGTGAACTAGACGTTCGTATCTGCCTGAAACACTAAAATGTGTAATGTACTAGATGCTCACATCTTCCCAAATGACTGACATTGTATTGTTAACTAGACGTTCACCTCAGCCTGAATCACTGACGTTGCAAAGTGAGCTAGACTTTCACTTCAGCCTAAGTAACTGAATTGAACTAGATATTCCCATCGGCCTGCAAAACACACATTGTAAAGTGTACCAAACTTTCACAATCAACTTGGATTATTTACAATGTCTGGTGAAGTAGAAGCTTACATGAGCCTGAATCCCTCACATTGTAAAGTGAATTAGACGTTCCCATCAGCCCGAATCACTGACACTGTAAAATGAACTAGACGTTCACATCAACCTGATTCATTTACATTGTAAAGTGAAATAGACGTTCAAATGATCCTGAATCATTCACTTTGTACAATAAAATAGACCTTCCCTTCAGCTTGATGCATGCACATTGTAGAGTGAACAAGAGATTCACATCAGCCTGGATCACTCATACTATAACGTGGTCTAGAAGCTCACATTAGTTTGAATCATTCACATTATTTTGTGAACTTCACTTTCACATTATCCTGAATCACTCATTTTGTAGTGTAAAATATACGTCATATCAACCCGAATCTCTCACATTGTAAGGTTAATTCTAATCCTCCTGAATCACTAACTTGTGGATTGAAGTGACATTGAAGAGTTCGTCCAGCCTGCATTACTGACATTGTCAAGTTAACTAGACGTTCATATAAGCCTGAATCACTCATTCCATTAAGTAATATAGACTTTTACATCTGCCTAAATGACTCACGGCGAAGAGTGAACTAGACGTTCACATCAGCCTGCATCACTGACATTTTAAAGTTCAATAGATGTTCACATCAGCATAAATCATTCACATTAAAAAGTGTACCATACCTTAGCATCAGTTTGAATCATTACCGATATCTTGTGAAATAAACATTCAAATCAGCCTGAATCACACAAGTTGTAAAGTTAACTAGAAGTTCACATCAACCTAAATCATTGATATTATAAAGTGAACTAGAGGTTAACATCAGCCTGAATCACAGGAATTGTAACGAGAACTAGACGTTTAAGTCAGCTTAAATCACTCGCATTGTCAAGTGAGCTTGACTTTCACATCAGCCTAAATCATTGACATTATAAAGTAAACTAGAAATTCATATCAGCCTGAATGATTTACATGGAAAACTTAGCCGGACATTCACATCAGTGTGAATAATTCACACTGTTTTTGCGATCAAGAGATTCTTTTCGGCACTAATGATTCACATTGTAAAGTGAACTAGATATTCACATCAGCTTTAATCACTCACATTTTAAAAAGAACTAGACGTTCACGTCAGCCTGAATCACTGACATTGTAAAGTGAACTAGACTTCCATATCAGCCTGAATGACTCATGTTGAAAAGTTAGCTTGACATTCACACCACTCACGTTTTAAAGTAAACTAGACGTTCAAATCAGCCTTAATCACTCACATTTTTGTCATTAACTAGATGTTCACATTTGTCTGTATGATTCACGTTGATAAGTGGACTAGACATTAACACCAGACTGAATAATTCACAGTGTAGAATACACTAAACATTCACATCAGCCTGAATCAGCTCGAATTATTAGCGACGTTTTGTGAACTACACATTCAAATCAGCCTGAATCACTCATGTTGTAAAGTGAACTAGAGGTTCACATCAACCTAAATCATTGACATTGTAAAGTCAATTAGAGGTTCACACCAGCCTGAATTACTGACATTATAAAGAGAACTATACGCTTAAGTCAGCCTGAATCACCCATATTTTCAAGTGAACTAGACCTTCACATCAGTCGGAATAAGTCACACTGTTTTTCGATATATATGTTCCTTTCAGCACTAACCATTCACAGTGTAGTGTAAACTATACATTCACATCAGCCATAATCACTCCCATGTTATAATTAACTAAACGTTAACATTAGTCTGAATCACTCGCGTTGTAAAGTGAACTAGGCATTCACATTAGCATGAATGACTGATATTGTAAAGTGAACTAGACGTTCACATCAACCTGAATAACCGACAAAGAAAAGTGAACTAGACGTTCATATCAACCAGGATAACTCACGTTGAAAAATGAATTAGACGTTCAAATCACCCTAAAATACTGACGTTGTGAACTGAACTAAGCATTCACATCATCCTGAATTATTGACATTTTAAACTGAACTAGACGTTCACATCAACCTGAATTACTCAAATTGAAAAGTTAATTCACAGCTGCCTGAAGCACTCACGGTATAAAATGAAATAGATATTCACATTTGCCTGAATTACTTACATTTTAAAGTTAACTAGACATTCACATCGGCCTGAATCATTGACATTGTAAAATGGACTAGACGTTAACATCACCCTGAATTACTGACGTTGCTATGTGATCTAAGCATTCGCATCAGCCTGAATCATAGACATTATAAAATAAACTAGACGTTCACACCAACCTGAATTACTCACGTTGAAAAATGAATTACACATTCACACCTGCCTCAAACACTCACATTGTACAATGGACTAGACATTCACATCAGCCTGAATCTCTGACATGTTCATGTTAATTAGACGATCACATCAACCTGAATCACTGACAATATAAAGTGAACTAGACGTTCACATCAGTTAGAATGACTCACGTTGAAAAGTGAACTAGACATTCCCATCAGCATTGATTCACTGACATATTAAAGCTAACTAGACGTTCACTTCAGCCTGTATCATTGACATTATAAAGTCACCTAGAGATTCAAATCAGCCTGAATCATTCAGATTGTAAAGTGAACTAAATGTTCAGATCAACCTGAATGACTCAAACTGAAAGTAAGCTAGATATTCACACCTGCTTTAATCACCCACGATTTATAATGAACTAGATATTCACATTACCCTGGGTAACCTACATTTTAAAGTTAAATAGACACTCACATCAGGCTGAATCAATCACTTTGTACAGTGATTCAGATGTTCACATCAACCTTAATCACTGACATTGTAGAGTGAACTAGACGTTCACATTATCCCGAATGACTCACACTGAAAAATTACTAGACGTTTACATCAGCATGAATCACTCATGTTGTAAAGTGAACTATGCGTTCATATCACACCGAATTACTGACGATTTAAAATGAACTAGAGGTACACATCAACCTGAATTACTGACATTGACACTGGTCTTCCGATTTAGAGGTTCCTTTCAGAACTAATCATTCACATTGCAAAGACATTCACATCAGTCTGAATCACTCACTGTGCAAAGTGAACAAGACGTTCACATCAGCCTGAATCACTCCCATTTTATAATTAACTAGATGTTAACAGTAGTCTGAATAATTCACATTATAATGTGAACTAGACAAAGCCCGAAACACTGACATTGTAAAGAGAACTAGAAGCTTAAATCAACCAGAATCACTCACATTGTAAAATGAACTAGACGTTCATATCAACCTGACTCACTGACATTGTATAGTGAACTAGACGTTCACATCAGACTGAATGAGTTACCTTGAAAAGTGAACTAGACATTCTCACCAGACTGAATCGCTCACGGTGTAAAGTGAACTGGATATTCAATTCAGCACGAATCAGTCATGTTGCAAAGTGAACTAGACGTTCACATCAGCCTGAATCACTCCCATTTTATAATTAACTAGACGTCCACATTAGTCTGAATGACTCATAATGACAACTGAACAAGACATTCACACCAGATTGAATCACTCACGGTGTAAAATGCACTAGACATTCACATCAGCCTGAACTACTGACATTTTAAGGTTAACTAGACGTTAACATCAGCCTGAATCATTCACATTGTAAAGTGAACTAAACGTTCACATCAACCTTAATGACTCACACTGAAAAGTGAACTAGCCATTAACACCTGCCTTAATCACTCACGGCTTATGATGAACTAGATATTCACATTAGCCTGAGTCACTTATATTGTAAAGATAAATAGACACCCACATCAGCCTTAATCACTCACTTTGTACAGTGAACTAGATGTTCATATCACCCCAAATTACTGACCATGCAAATTGAACTAGACGTTTACATCAACTTGCATTACCGACACTGACACTGTTTTTGCGCATTAGAGGTTCATTTCAGCACTGATCACTCACGTTGTAAAGTGAACTAGACGTTCATATCAGACTGAATCACTTCCATTTTATAATTAACTAGACGTTCACATCATCTGCATCAATGACAATGTAAAGTGAACTAGACATTCACATTAGCCTGAAACACTGACATTGTAAAGTGAACTAGACGTTCACATCAACCTGAATCACTGACATTGTAAAGGGAACTAGGAGTTTAAATCAGCCTGAATCTCTCACATTGTGAAAAGAACTAGACGTTCACATCAACCTGAATAACTGACATTGTAAAGTGAACTTGACAATCACATTAGCCTGAATGACGCACGTTGAAAAGTGAACTAGACATTCCCATCAGCATTGATTCACTGACATATTAAAGCTAACTAGACGTTCACATCAGCCTGTATCATTGACATTATAAAGTCACCTAGAGATTCAAATCAGCCTGAATCATTCAGATTGTAAAGTGAACTAAATGTTCACATCAACCTGAATGACTCAAACTGAAAAGTAAGCTAGATATTCACACCTGCTTTAATCACCCACGATTTATAATGAACTAGATATGCACATTACCCTGGGTAACCTACATTTTAATGTTAAATAGACACTCACATCAGCCTGAATCAATCACTTTGTACAGTGATTCAGATGTTCACATCAACCTTAATCACTGACATTGTAGAGTGAACTAGACGTTCACATTATCCCAAATGACTCACACTGAAAAGATTACTAGACGTTTACATCAGCATGAATCACTCATGTTGTAAAGTGAACTATGCGTTCATATCACACCGAATTACTAACGATTTAAAATGAACTAGACGTACACATCAACCTGAATTAATGACATTGACACTGGTTTTCCGATTTAGAGGTTCCTTTCAGAACTAATCATTCACATTGTAAAGTGAACTAGACATTCACATCAGTCTGAATCACTCACTGTGCAAAGTGAACAAGACGTTCACATTAGCCTGAATCCCTCCCATTTTATAATTAACTAGATGTGTACAGTAGTCTGAATCATTCACATTATAATGTGAACTAGACAAAGCCCGAAACACTGACATTGTAAAGAGAACTAGAAGCTTAAATCAACCAGAATCACTCACATTGTAAAATGAACTAGACGTTCATATCAACCTGACTCACTGACATTGTATAGTGAACTAGACGTTCACATCAGCCTGAATGAGTCACCTTGAAAAGTGAACTAGACATTCTCACCAGATTGAATCAGTCACGGTGTAAAGTGAGCTGGATATTCAATTCAGCACGAATCAGTCATGTTGCAAAGTGAACTAGACGTTCACATCAGCCTGAATCACTCCCATTTTATAATTAACTAGACGTCCACATTAGTCTGAATGACTCATAATGACAACTGAACAAGACATTCACACCAGATTGAATCAATCACGGTGTAAAATGCACTAGACAATCACATCAGCCTGAACCACTGACATTTTAAGGTTAACTAGACGTTAACATCAGCCTGAATCATTCACATTATAAAGTGAACTAAGCGTTCACATCAACCTGAATGACTCACACTGAAAAGTGAACTAGCCATTAACACCTGCCTTAATCACTCACAACATATGATGAACTAGATATTCACATTAGCCTGAGTCACTTATATTGTTAAGATAAATAGACACCCACATCAGCCTTAATCACTCACTTTGTACAGTGAACTAGATGTTCATATCACCCCAAATTACTGACCATGCAAATTGAACTAGACGTTCACATCAACCTGCATTACCGACACTGACACTGTTTTTTCGCATTAGAGGTTCATTTCAGCACTGATCACTCACGATGTAAAGTGAACTAGACGTTCATATCAGACTGAATCACTTCCATTTTATAATTAACTAGACGTTCACATTAGTCTGAATCATTCACGTTGTAGAGTGAACTAGACCATCACATTAGCCTGAATCACTGACATTATAGAGTCAACTAGACGTTCACATCATCTACATCAATGACAATGTAAAGTGAACTAGACATTCACATTAGCCTGAAACACTGACATTGTACAGTGAACTAGACGTTCACATCAACCTGAATCACTGACTTTGTAAAGAGAACTAGGAGTTTAAATCAGCCTGAATCTCTCACATTGTGAAAAGAACTAGACGTTCACATCAACCTGAATAACTGACATTGTAAAGTGAACTTGACAATCACATTAGCCTGAATGACGCACGTTGAAAAGTGAACTAGATATTACCATCAGCATTGTTTCACTGACATATTAAAGCTAGCTAGACGTTCACATAAGCCTGTATCATTGACATTATAAAGTCACCTAGAGATTCAAATCAGCTTGAATCATACAGATTGTAAAGTGAACTAAATGTTCACATCAACCTGAGTGACTCAAACTGAAAAGTAAGCTAGATATTCACAACTGCTTTAATCACCCACGATTTATAATGAACTAGATATTCACATTACCCTGGGTAACCTACATTTTAAAGTTAAATAGACACTCACATCAGCCTGAATCAATCACTTTGTACAGTGATTCAGATGTTCACATCAACCTTAATCACTGACATTGTAGAGTGAACTAGACGTTCACATTATCCCGAATGACTCATGCTGAAAAGATTACTAGACGTTTACATCAGCATGAATCACTCATGCTGTACAGTGAACAATACGTTCATATCACACCGAATTACTGACGATTTAAAGTGAACTAGACGTACACATCAACCTGAATTACTGACATTGACACTGGTCTTCCGATTTAGAGGTTCCTTTCAGAACTAATCATTCACATTGTAAAGTGAACTAGACATTCACATCAGTCTGAATCACTCACTGTGCAAAGTGAACAAGACGTTCACATAAGACTGAATCACTCCCATTTTATAATTAACTAGATGTTCACAGTAGTCTGAATCATTCACATTATAGTGTGAACTAGACAAATCCCGAAACACTGACATTATAAAGAGAAGTAGAAGCTTAAATCAACCAGAATCACTCACATTGTAAAATGAACTGGACGTTCATATCAACCTGAATCACTGACATTGTATAGTGAACTAGACGTTCACATCAGCCTGAATGAGTCACCTTGAAAAGAGAACTATACATTCTCACCAGACTGAATCACTCACGGTGTAAAGTGAACTGGATATTCAATTCAGCGCGCATCAGTCATGTTGCAAAGTGAACTAGACGTTCACATCAGCCTGAATCACTCCCATTATATAATTAACTAGACGTCCACATTAGTCTGAATGACTCATAATGACAACTGAACAAGACATTCGCACCAGATTGAATCACTCACGGTGTAAAATGCACTAGACATTCACATCAGCCTGAACCACTGACATTTTAAGGTTAACTAGACGTTAACATCAGCCTGAATCATTCACATTGTAAAGTGAACTAAACGTTCACATCAACCTGAATGACTCACACTGAAAAGTGAACTAGCCATTAACACCTGCCTTAATCACTCACAACATATGATGAACTAGATATTCACATTAGCCTGAGTCACTTATATTGTTAAGATAAATAAACACCCACATCAGCCTTAATCACTCACTTTGTACAGTGAACTAGATGTTCATATCACCCCAAATTACTGACCATGCAAATTGAACTAGACGTTCACATCAACCTGCATTACCGACACTGACACTGTTTTTGCGCATTAGAGGTTCATTTCAGCACTGATCACTCACGATGTAAAGTGAACTAGACGTTCATATCAGACTGAATCACTTCCATTTTATAATTAACTAGATAGACGTTCACATTAGTCTGAATCATTCACGTTGTAGAATGAACTAGACCATCACATTAGCCTGAAACACTGACATTGTAAAGTGAACTAGACGTTTACATCAACCTGAATCACTAACATTGTAAAGAGAACTAGGAGTTTAAATCAGCCTGAATCCCTCACATTGTGAAAAGAACTAGACGTGCACATCAACCTAAATAACTGACATTGTAAAGTGAACTTGACAATCACATTAGCCTGAATGACGCACGTTGAAAAGTGAACTAGATATTCCCATCAGCATTGATTCACTGACATATTAAAGCTAACTAGACGTTCACATCAGCCTGTATCATTGACATTATAAAGTCACCTAGAGATTCAAATCAGCCTGAATCACACAGATTGTAAAGTGAACTAAATGTTCACATCAACCTGAATGAGTCAAACTGAAAAGTAAGCTAGATATTCACACCTGCTTTAATCACCCACGATTTATTATGAACTAGATATTCACATTACCCTGGGTAACCTACATTTTAAAGTTAAAAAGACACTCACATCCGCCTGAATCAATCACTTTGTACAGTGATTCAGATGTTCACATCAACCTTAATCACTGACATTGTAGAGTGAACTAGACGTTCACATTACCCCGAATGACTCACGCTGAAAAGATTACTAGACGTTTACATCAGCATGAATCACTCATGTTGTAAAGTGAACTATGCGTTCATATCACACCGAATTACTGACGATTTAAAGTGAACTAGACGTACACATCAACCTGAATTACTGACACAGACACTGGTCTTCCGATTTAGAGGTTCCTTTCAGAACTAATCATTCACATTGTAAAGTGAACCAGACATTCACATCAGTCTGAATTACTCACTGTGCAAAGTGAACTAGACGTTCACATCAGCCTGAATCACTCCCATTTTATAATTAACTAGATGTTCACAGTAGTCAGAATCATTCACATTATAATGTGAACTAGACAAAGCCCGAAACACTGACATTGTAAAGAGAACTAGAAGCTTAAATCAACCAGAATCACTCACATTGTAAAATGAACTAGACGTTCATATCAACCGGAATCACTGACATTGTATAGTGAACTAGACGTTCACATCAGCCTGCATGAGTCACCTTGAAAAGTGAACTAGACATTCTCACCAGACTGAATCACTCACGGTGTAAAGTGAACTGGATATTCAATTCAGCGCGAATCAGTCATGTTGCAAAGTGAACTAGACGTTCACATCACCCTGAATCACTCCCATTTTATAATTAACTAGACGTCCACATTAGTCTGAATGACTCATAATGACAACTGAACAAGATATTCACACCAGATTGAATCACTCACGGTGTAAAATGCACTAGACATTCACATCAGCCTGAACCACTGACATTTTAAGGTTAACTAGACGTTAACATCAGCCTGAATCATTCACGGCTTATGATGAACTATATATTCACATTAGCCTGAGTCACTTATATTGTAAAGATAAATAGACACCCACATCAGCCTTAATCACTCACTTTGTTCAGTGAACTAGATGTTCATATCACCCCAAATTACTGACCATGCAAATTGAACTAGACGTTCACAACAACCTGCATTACCGACACTGACACTGTTTTTGCGCTTTAGAGGTTCCTTTCAGCACTAATCACTCACGTTGTAAAGGGAACTAGACGTTCATATCAGCCTGAATCACTTCCACTTTATAATTAACAAGACGTTCACATTAGTCTGAATCATTCACGTTGTAGAGTGAACTAGACCATCACATTAGCCTGAATCACTGAAATAATAAAGTGAACTAGACGTTCACATCATCTACATCAATGACAATGTAAAGTGAGCTAGACATTCACATTATCCTGCAACACTGACATTGTAAAGTGAACTAGACGTTCACATCAACCTGAATCACTGACATTGTAAAGGGAACTAGGAGTTTAAATCTGCCTGAATCTCTCACATTGTGAAAAGAACTAGACATTCACATCAACCTGAATAACTGACATTGTAAAGTGAACTTGACAATCACATTAGCCTGAATGACGCACGTTGAAAAGTGAACTAGACATTCACACCAGACTGAATTACTCACGGTGTAAAGTGAACTAGATATTTAATTCAGCATGAATTACTTCCATTTTATAATTAACAAGACGTTCCCATTAGTCTGAATGACTCACGTTGACAACTGAACTAGACATTCACACCAGCCTGAATCACTCACGGTGTAAAATGAACTAGACATTCACATCACCCTGAACCACTGACATTTTAAAGTTAGCTAGACGTGAAGATCAGCCTGAATCATTCACATTGTAAAGTCAACTAGACGTTCACATCAGTCTGAATGACTCACACTGAAAAGTGAACTAGCCATTCACACCTGCCTTAATCAGGCACGGTTTATAATGAACTATATATTCACATTAGCCTGAGTCACTTATATTTTAAAGTTATATAGAGACTCACATCAGCCTGAATCACTCACTTTGTACAGTGAACTAGACGTTCACATCAACCTGAATCAATAACATTGTAAGGTGGACTAAACGTTCACATCATCCCCAATGACTCACGCTGAAAAGATTCCTAGAAGTTCACATCAGCCTGAGTCCCTCACATTGTAAAGTGAGCTAGATGTTCACTTTAACTTGAATGAATCACATTGTAAAGTGAACTAGATGTTCACAACAGCCTGAATCACTGACATTATAAAGTGTACTAGACGTCCATAGCAGCCTGAATCACTCACATTGTAAAGTTAACTAGACGTTCGCATCAGCCTAAGTCATTGACATTGTAAAGTTAACAAGCCAATCACATCAGTCTGAATAATTCGAACTGTATTGTGATCTAGTCGTTCCCTTCAGCACGAATCATTCACATTGTAAGTTAGATTAGACGTTCACATAAACCTGAATCACTCACGTTGAATAGTGAACTATACGTTCACATCAGCCTGAATCACTCACGTTGAAAATTGAACTAGATATTCACACCAGACTGAATCACACACTGTTTAAAATTGACTAGACTTGCAAACCAGCCTGAATCAACCAGATTGTAAAATGAAGTAGACATTCACATCAGCCTGAATCACTAATATTTTAAAGTTAGCTAGACGTTCACATCGGCCTGAATGACTCAAGTGAATTAGATATTCATACCAGACTAAATCAATCACTGTATAAAATGAACTAGACATTCACATCAACCTGAATCACTGACATTTTAAAGCTAACTAGACCTTCACATCAGCATAAATCATTCACATTGTAAAGTGTACCAGACCTTAACATCAGCTTGAATCATTAGCGATGTCTTGTGAACTATACATTCAAATCATCCTGAATCACTCAAGTGGTAAAGAGAACTAGAGGTTCACATCAACCCAAATCATTAACATTATAAAGTGAACTAGAGGTTCACATCAGCCAGAATCACTGGCATTGCAGAGATAACTAGGCGTTTTAATCAGTTTGAATCACACGTATTGTAAAGTGAACTTGACCTTCGCATCGGCCTAAATCATTGACATTATAAAGTGAGCTAGACGTTCATATCAGCCTGAATTATTCACAGGGTAAAGTTAACATGACATTCGCATCAGTCTGATTAATTCACACTGTTTTGCGATCTAGAGATTCCTTCCAGCACTAATCATTCACATTGTAAAGTGAGGTAGACATTCACACCAAACTGAATCACTCACGGTGTAGAATGATATATTAAACTTAACTAGACGCTAACATCAGTTTGAATAATTAGCGAAGTTTTGTGAACTACACATTCAAATCAGAATGAATTACTCATGTTGTCAAGTGAATTTGACATTCACATCAGCCTAAATCATTTACGTTATCAAGTGAACTAGGCGTGCATATCAGCCTGATTGATTCACATGGTAAAATTAACGAGACATTCACATCAGTCTGAATAATTCAAACTGTTTTTGAGATCTAGATGGTCCTTTTCTGCACTAATCATTCACATTGTAAAGTGAACTAGACATTCACATCAGCCTGAATCACTCACGTTGTAAAGTGAACTAGGCGTTCACATCAGCCTGAATCACTCCCATTTTATATTTGACTAGATGTTCATATCAGCCCGAATCAACCACATTGTAAAGTGAACTAGATATTCGCATTTTCCTGAATCACTGACATTGTAAAGTGAACAAGAGGTTCAAATTAGCCTGAATCACTCCCATTTTATAGTTAACTAGACATTCACATCAGTCTGAATCACTCCCATTTTATAGTTGACTAGACTTTCACATCAGCCTGACTCGACCATGCCGTAAAGTGAACTCTGTGTTCACATCAGCGTGAATCAGCCTGAATCACTTTCATTTTAATATTAACTAGACGTTCATATCAGCTTGAATCAATCACATTGTAAAAAGAACTTTATATTCACATCAGCAGGAATCACTCACGGTGTAAAATGAATGAGACATTGAGATTAGCCTGAAACAATGATATTTTAAAGTTAATTAGTTCTTCAAATCAGCCTTATTCCCTCACATTGTAAAGTGAGCTGGAGATTCACATCAGCCTGAATCACTGACAATGTAAAGTGAACTACACGTTCATAACAGTTTGAATCACTCACATTGTCAAATGAGCTAGACGTTCATAACTGCCTGATTCATGCACACTGTAAAGTGAACTAAGCATTCAGAACACTGAAAGTGAAGTATACGCTCAAATCAACCCGAATCACTCATATTGTCAAGTGAACTTGACATTCACACCAGTCTGAATAATTCACACTGATTTGCGCTCTAGACGTTCTTGTCAACACGAATCATTCACTTTGTAAGATGAACTAGACGCTTACATTAGCCTGAATCACTCCCATTTTAAGTTAGCAAGACAAACACATCAGCCTGAATCACTAACATTGTAAAGTGAACTAGACGTTGAAATCAACATGAATGACTGGCATTGTAAAGCGAACTAGACGTTCACAACAGCATGAACCACTGATATTGTAGAGTGAACTAGACGTTCCAATCAGCCTCAATGAGTCACATTGAAAAGTGAACTAGACATTCACACCAGCATTGATCAATCACGGTGTTAAATGAACTAGACATTGAGATCAGCCTGAATAACTCCCAATTGATCGTTAACCAGATATTCACATCAGCCTTAATCACTCCCATTTGATATCTAACTAGAAATTTACATTAGCTGGAATCACTGACATTGTACTGTGAGCTAGACGTTCGCATCATCCTGAATCACTTACATTTTAAAATTAGATAGGCGTTCTCGTCAGCCTGAATCACTCACTTTGTAATGTGACCTAGACGTTCATAATAGCCTGAATCAATCACATTGTAAATGTAGATGTTCACTAAATCCTGAATAACTCCCAATGTATCGTTAACTAGATGTTCACATCAGCCTGAATCACTCCCATTTTATAGCTATCTAGAAATTCACATTAGCCGGAATTACTGACATTGTAAAGTGAGCTAGACGTTTGCATCAGCCTGAATCACAAACATTATAAAGTGTACTAGACGTTCAGTATAGCTTCAATCACTTTAGAGTCAGCTAGACGTTCCCATCGGCTTCAATCATTGACATTATAAAGTGAACTAGACGTTCATTTCAGCCTGAAAGATTCACATGGTAAAGTTAACCGGAAATTCACATCAGTCTGAATAGTTTACATTGCTTTGCGATCTAGACGTTCCTTTCAGCATGGACCATTCGCTTTGGAAAGTGACATAGACGTGCACATCAGCCTTAATCACTCCCATTTTGTAGTTAACTAGACATTCACATCAACCTGATTCCCTCACGTTGTATAATGAACTAGACGTTCATATCAACCTGAATCACTGACATTGTAAAGTAAACTAGACTTTCAGACTAACCTGAATTACTCACACTTTAAAATGAACTAGCCACAACAGCCTGAATCACTGATATTGTAAAGAGAAGTAGACGCTCAAATCAACCAAAATCACTCATATTGTCAAGTGAACTTGACATTCACACCAATCGGAATAAATCACACTGATTTGCGATCTAGACGTTCGTGTCGGCACGAATGATTCACTTTGTAAGATGAACTAGACGCTTATATTAGCATGAATCACTCCCATTTTAAGTTAGCTAGACAAACACATCAGCTTGAATAACTCACATTGTAAAAATAACTAGACGTTCACAACAGCCTGAACCACTGATATTGTAAAGTGAATTAGACGTTCCAGGCAGCCTGAATGAGTCACGTTGAAAAGTGAACTAGACATTCACACCAGCCTTAATCAATCACGATGTAAAATGAACTAGACATTGAGATCAGCCTGAATAACTCTCCCAATTTATAGTTAACTTGATATTCACATCAGCCTGAATCACTCCCATTTCATATATAACTAGAAATTCACCTTAGCCGGAATCACTGACATTGTAATGTGAGATAGACGTTGGCATCATTCTGAATCACTTACATTTTACAATTATCTAGGCGTTCTCGTCAGCCTGAATCACTCACTTTGCAATGTTACCTAGACGTTCATAATAGCCTGAATATATGACAATGTAAAGTGAACTAGATGTTCACTAAATCCTGCATCACTCGCAATGAATCGATAACTAGATGTTCACAATAGCCTGAATTACTCCCATTTAATAGCTAACTAGAAATTGACATTAGCCGGAATCACTGACATTGTAAAGTGAGCTAGATGTTCGCATCATTCTGAATCACTTACATTTTAAGATTAACCAGGCGTTCTCGTCAGCCTGAATCGCTCACTTTGTAATGTGACCTAAACGTTCATATTAGCCTGAATCAATCACAATGTAAAGTTAACTAGATGTTCACTAAATCCTGAATCACTCGAAATGTATCGTTAACTAGATGTTCACAATAGCCTGAATCACTCCCATTTTATAGCTAACTAGAAATTTACATTAGCCGGAATCACTGACATTGTACAGTGAGCTAGACGTTCGCATCATTCTGAATCACTTACATTTTAA